>PVKC010005802.1:0-32392 GCA_004027635.1 Crocidura indochinensis | reverse complement strand
TGGGGCACGGGGGATCGAACCGCGGTCCGTCCAAAGATAGCGCGGTAAGGCAGGCACCTTACCTCCAGCGCCACCACCCGGCGAAACTCCCCTTTTTCATATTCCATATTAGAGAGCTCACTCTTCCTTGCCTCTACCATTGGCAGAGGGTAATAGTTTTATCGACCAAGCTACTTGTCTTTTCCCAGCCATGGTTAATTTTTCTCCCTTGTCTGCTGCATACATACCCATAAACTTCATCACCCCAATGCTCAGACATTCCGGCTTAAATTTAAAATTACCAAAAAAAACAGGCCATACAAATGGCAAAGTAATGCAGGAACTGTTTGCCCCTGCTTCCAAAGCCTCACTTAGGAGTGAAGCCCAGAAGTCTAATCCCCAGTGAATTGTGGCAAATGTGTGCTACTTACTATCAAAGTAAGTTTCTGTGTGGCCCAAATGCAGACAAAAATTTAGAATACAATATTACCTCCACCTTAAAGTTGATAAAATCTGGCTTGAATTCAGTAAAAATGAGTGCTAGCCTGTGTGTGTCCTTATAGTTTCAAGTTTGTTTGCTATGCTGGAGATGGCAATGAGTGCAGAGGTAGAATTAAAAAGATTCAGGAACTCTATTCATTTGGTGTGCAAATGCATCAAGTATCTTTCACTATACTTTATTATGATCTAAACATTTTGTTAATTTGTTATATAATACTTTTTTACAAATTATCAACTTAAGGTCTTCAAAGTGGAAACATTTGTTTGTTTTTTAAAAGTCAGTTTTTTCTTTCATACCTCTCATAAGTCATAGTTTATTTTTTTGTGTTCAATTATTAAAAATTTAACACTTTATTACAGCAGCCTTACTGTTCTACTGTGAAGCTAATCTAAACAAAACCTGTTCAATTACAGCATATGATATCATATTCAGAGTGAAAACTCCTCCTACAGTGCTCATTAACCTTTTTCTTTAAAAATTTTAACTGCTTACTATTTTACTTAATATTTTAAACTTCAAAATTAGGATTGTTATAAAATATTTGGTGCTAAATCTAAACCTTAAAGCTTTTATTTTCAGCAAAGTTCCACTTCATCTGCATTAAGTACTTCTACAAGCTGAAAAAGTTTTTCTACAAAAAATTTTTAACGAATATGCTGGCTAAATATTTAAAAGCGCTTGTCCAATATTATCTGGGTTAATTTTTGTAACATAAGTTTTGGATCAATCCTTTTGTCTGGTCATGTGTGTGCTGTGATGAATGAAAGTAGCCATGAGTGTAAAATGTGGTGTTTAGTGTTGTTTTGTTTTGTCTGTTTATTTGGTGTCTCTACATTTCATAATATATAATTCTCAAATCCTTATCCGTTTTGGGGATTTCAATTAATCTTTTCACAACTTTGTCAGTCTGGTCTCCTAGCAACTGACAAACTGACATCCTGCAACTATATCATGTGTTAAAAATTATGTGTTAAGCTTGCTTTGTCCTTCTGAGAGCATGGCAAAAGGTGTAGGGGACTGTAAACCCCAGATTTCTCAATGGTCATCAGGGACAAAAATTTCCCTGGAGAATTTTTGAACTTTGCAGTGACCCAGCCTTCCTGCTATGTGTTATTTAAGGCTAGAAAGATATGAATATGTTACTAGAGAGAAAGAAGCATCTAGCTTTAAGATAATAACTAAGATGTTTAAGGAAATCACCAAGGTTCAAAGTTGTTAACAATAGTTAAGTATAAAATTCTTTGAAATCTAAAGTCTGACAAAAGTCAGTAAGCATTCCTCTAATATTTGGGAATAATTTGTGTAATATAAATTGTTAGTGTCTTTTGCCTGTAAACCGAGCCCATCTGATAAGCAAACTCCTATTTTTCTATGAAAAATCAAACTTATGAAAAATTCTATGGTAAGCAGAACCTCGTAAGTAACCATTTTGCCTCCTGCCAAGTCGTTTCCTTATAGACCTCTTGCAGCCTCCTGCAGTCCTGTCCTCATCCACCTCAAAAGTGCCTGCCAACCCTATATCTCCCACCGGTCCAGTCCTCCAACCCACCATTCCTGCTGGACATGTTTCTGAGTGACTCTGCCTAAGGGAAATGTTGGATTCGCTACTTTACCTGGCAGCCCTTGAAGGAATACAACCTTCAGCAGGACCAACAACCCTGCTGACCTCCATGGGAAGCTGAGACTCATCAAGCATACTTTTGAGACAGGTCATGGGCGTGAAACTTTGTTTACTCAAACCATAGATGCACCCCCTGTCCAACTTTCGGACATTTGCAATCAAACCATGTGGTTAACGACTCTTCCATATTTATTCATGCCCCTGCAGCTTCAGCTCAGTCAGCTGCTCCTGCCTCGGCTTCTGCAATTTCCTTTTCCCTCAGTAATACTATTTCAGCCTATCCTACCTTCCAGATCTGTGTCCTCACAACTTATTCTTGATATGGTCCATGTCTTTACTATACTGGCTATGACAAGGACTTTACCTTTTCCATAAAACTTCTTAAAGAAATTCCCTTTTTTCACCCCATAGCCATTGGCCCCAATCCTCTTTTGCACCCCTCCAGTGGTGGCCCCTTCTTATCCAAGGCACTGCCCAAGGTGTTGCCCCCTCCTTCGCCCCGCTCCTTAACAGTCAAGCCAGATGCTGCCGCTGCTGCCGTTACTGAGTTCCAACCTACTATGCCTGCCGGACCTGTTTCCACAGCCGATCACATCCTGCAAATGATTAATGCATCTGCCCAAACTCTCTCCACCACCTCCTACGAATGTTGCTGGATTTGCTACTCGCCGGTGCCACCATTCTATGAAGGCATTGCAGCCTTCGGAACCCCCCTCTACACCAATGACTTTGATCTTCTTAACTGGGGTGCACAGCCTCAAAGACATGGACTCACAGTGGGACAAGTCGTGGGGTATAGACTCTGTCTTCTTGGCCCCCACATGATTCCTCCCATTCCCTTGCTAGAAACCTGCAATCAAACATTTCATGTTCATGGACAAACTCTTTTTCTTATTGCCCCAAACTTCACCTTTTTTGTTTGCTCTACTTGTTTAACTCCTCATATTATTGTTGATGTCTTTCTTACTCACCATAATTATTGTGTTTTGGTAATTCTTATGCCCAAACTCACTGTTCGACCCAAATCGGACTTATTGCCTTACTCTGGTACCTCCCCCAGTCTCTCTTGTACTAAACGTGAGCCTGTAACAGCCATCACCCTGGCTGTCCTTGTCGGCCTTGGCGCCACTGGTGCAGGTACGGGCATTTATTCCCTCATCCACACTGAGGGCTCTATAGGCTTTCTAACAAACACTGTTGTTAAGGATATAGAGGAGCTTAGAAAGGGTCTTGATTATCTACAACAAACCGTTGGCTCCTTGGCTGAAATGGTACTGCAAAACCGCTGTGGCCTTGATCTTGCCTTTTTAAAGGAGGGTGTGTGCCGCCCTAAAGGAAGAATGTTGCTTCTTTAAGGATAAAATAGGCCTTGTCAAGGATAGCATAAAAAAGGCTGAAGAAAGTCTAGCTGAAACCAAGAAAACCTTGGACAGGGAGGAAAGCTGGTATAAAAATTGGTTCTCCACATCCCCCTGGTTATCTAACCTACTACCCACGCTGCTTGGCCCATTCATTGGGTTCATGCTGCTTATTTATTTTGGTCCATGGGCATTTCACTGCCCAACTGGCTTTAAAATCCCAGATTGATGAGGCTACCAAAAAATCTGTGGGCATTCACTACCAGCAGCTCCAGCCTCATGAGCCCCCAGTAACTAATACTGCTGAGGACGAGGAGAGCACCCCAGAAGAACTGAATTTAGAGGAACTGGAACAGCTCACTAAGCATAAGAAATCCTTCCTTGCATGGCTGTGGAAATGCCTCTGATGGGATTAGCCTGATGCCAGTAGTCAGGAGCACACCTGATTCTTTAACTTTGTGTGGGCTCTTAGGGGTAAGGCACTCCAGCCTACATGCACTGATGCAAGAACCTTCTTGCGTGCTCCCCGAGCTGCTACTTTTGGGGTTCTGACACTGGGCACGCACCAGGCAGCCTAAGACAGGGTTTCCACCCATCTTTCAATTAATGAAAGAGGGGAAATTTGTTGGAGACTGTTTGGCATAAAAAAGCCCTCTCACTAAAATCAAAATGGAGTCTCTAAAAGTCTGAGCCAAACTGCCTACATGACATGCAAACTGCCAGCCTGTGCAGCTAGCAGATGTGGCCTTTTGCCCTTGGACCTAAAGAAATAGGAGCTAACCACATACCTTAGAGCTAGGGAGTTAACCACCAGGTTCCAAGATGTCCTTGTAAAGATAGGGGCCAGTAGGCCCAAGTGGAGATTAGATCTTGTATTTATTGCTCAAAGATAATGTGGGCCTCTTGACTAATGATAAACCTTGTTAATTTTGTAAAAAAAAGATGCTGCTATGGAAAGTTACAGCTATTCCAAGTATGCCTTGTCCCCTACTATGTTTGGCTTTGACTATATAAGATCTGCTTTCCCCTTCATTAAACGGACTCCTAATTGGAACCCTTCCTCTCGAGTCTCTTTATTTCCCAGTCCCCCTTCTATTTTAGGCCGGAGTCCTCTTCAAAACCCGTGAAATACTGACGTGGTCTCCAGCTTCACCCGTGGGTCAGGGTCTCTTGTGGGCCACAGGCTTCATGGGAAAAAAATGATACTAACAGCACTGGTGAAGGAACCTTTTTAAATATTACTCAAGGTCCCCATGAGCCATATATCCAGTTTGTGGGTAAGCTTAAAGATTCTCTGAAAATACAAATCAAAAATGAAAAAGTGAGAAAATACCTAGAAAAATGCTTGGCTTATCATAATGCAAATCGGCCTGCAAATTGGTATTGGCTACATTATGGGAACAGGCAGACTTGAATGATTTTTTGTATGCCTGTAGAAATGTATATGATATGTCCCACCCATTAGCAGATATGAATCTAATACAAACTTTTACAATTACCAAGGGAACAATACCTTTCTACCCTCGGGGACAAAGCACTTCCCAAAAACCAGGTCTCTGTCCAAAATGCAAAAAAGGTCACCACTGGGTGAGAGAATGCAGATCCAGAAACCTCCTTGATAATAACCTAAAAAGAGGTTGCAACACAAGCCTCAGGAGGCACATCGTCTGCTACTATTGTGGAAAATGGAGGCATATCCAAAGGGATTGCCGTTTCCTTTTAAATCCAGCTCCTTGGGGACCCACATTCAAGATGCACTGAAATGCCCACAGGACCTCTCCCCAGGCCCTTTCAAATCAGGGGTAAAGTCCTCACAAAATAATTCTTCCCAGACCAACCCAAGGAAATTCATCTCAATTAGCAAACTAATACACTCCACAGTGGGGAGCACTGGACCTGACATAATTTGCCCAGGAGACATTACAATTTACCCAGGACGATGCCCTTTATATGTTACAAACTGGCATTGTTGGAGCACCAACCCCAGATACTCCAGGTTTGATTCTGGGCAGGCGTTCCTTCAACATAAAGGGTATATCAGTAACCACTGTGTCATTGACTCAGATTCAATGGGAGAAATCATTGTAGTTATTACTAAGCCAGATACATGGACATTCAGAAAGGGGAGGCGATTGCCCAGAGAGTAATATTGCCCAGAGAGTGCCATATGTTAATTTGGGACTTCAGATAAGATAAGAATTGGAGGTTTTGGAAGCACAGACCCGGGTGCTACTAACAACCCACTCGTGACTCCGGTTACTAAATT
This sequence comes from Crocidura indochinensis, assembly GCA_004027635.1. Lineage (NCBI taxonomy): Eukaryota > Metazoa > Chordata > Mammalia > Eulipotyphla > Soricidae > Crocidura > Crocidura indochinensis. Next base: position 26,666 of record PVKC010005802.1, on the reverse strand, counting down.
TAAAGAGAGAAACCCAATGATCAAACTTCACTTAGAAGGGCAACCATTGGACAGAATGATAGACACTGGTGCTCAAGTTACTGTAATTTCTGATAAAGAATGGTCAGAAAATTGGCCTCTACAGGAAATCCCATATTCGCTAGAAGGAACAGAGGATCTGAGATCCTGTCTGTTGAGCACGAAGTCAATGGTTTTTTACGGCCCCCAAAATCAAAAAGCTATAATCAGACCTCACATGGGTCCATTTTCACCATCCTGTGGGGCCGTGACCTACACAATGGAAGGAAGAATTTCACATCCCATTAGCTCCAGAAGAGCCTGAGCCTTCTATTGATTTAAAAACCCAAATTTTTTCATAGGGGCCACTGCCATAAAAACTCCAGCACCAATAAAAATAAAATGGAAATCTGACGAATCAATTTGGACAGGTCAGTGGCCCATTAAAACTGATAAATTAAAGGTGCTGACAGAATTAGTGGAAGAACGGCTAAAATTAGGACATATTGAGCCTTCATTTTCTCAATGGAATTCACCTATATTTACTATAAAAAAGAGATCTGGTAAATGGAGACTGTTGATGGATTTGAGAGCTGTAAACTTATCAATGGTACCTATGGTCAAATTACAGGTTTACCATCACCTGTAGTTATTCCAAAGAAATGGCCGCTAATATAATTGATCTGAAAGACTGCTTCTACCACATTCCTATTCACCCAGATGATAAACGTTTTGCATTCTCAGTTCCTTCTCTCAATAATACCCATCCCTGCAGACGTTTCCAATGGACCATTCTCCCCCAGGGCATGCTAAATTCCTCCAACAATATGTCAATTTTTTGTAGATAAGATTTTGAGCCCTGCTTGTGAAAGATTTCCCCCAAGTCATAATCTTTCATTATACTGATAATATCCTTATTACAATGAACAATGAAACAGATCTACAGGAAGTATATTCTTTTTTTTGGGGGGGCACACCCAGTGACGCTCAGGGGTTACTCCTGGCTATGCGCTCAGAAGTCGCTCCTGGCAGGCACGGGGGACCATATGGGAACCAGGGGATCGAACCGTGGTCCGTCCTAGGCTAGCGCAGGCACCTTACCTCCTGCGCCACCTCCCGGTTCCCAGGAAGTATATTCTTATGTTAATGACTGTTTGCAAACAACAGGACTGAAAATAGCTTTAGAAAAAATATAGACTATGCCACTGTATCAATACTTGGATTATATTTTGGACCGAACATCGATACAGCCACAAAAAATTTCCGTGAAAAAAGAAAACCTCAAAACACTTAATGATTTTCAGAGACTTTTAGGTGATGTAAATTGGCTCCACCCTGTGCTAGGAATCCTGAATGCAGAGCTGTCTAATCTGTTTAAAACATTTGAGGATGATCCTGCTTTAGATAGCCCGAGAAATTTAACAACAGCTGCCAAAAATGAATTGGAAATCTTATTGAACAGATTATAAAAATCATTTCTCTTAAGATTCATCCCAGGAGAAAAGGTATTTCTGTTAATCTTCCTTACAATAGAATGAGTGTATTAAAACCTTCCCAATACCAGGAGGCTTCAGGTCAAGAGAGAGAGAGACAAAAGTACATAGTCATTGGGCTTTTACATATCAAAGGAAGAGGTTTAAGAAAGGATGACGTTGTGGGAACACCTTTGTTTAGGGTTGATACTGGGTATTATCTTACACTCTTGGGACGTGGCCACCCAGGCGTGCACTGACAGAGGCAAGGAGCAGAGTCTTGACTCCTGGAGCTGCCGCCTGCACACAGAAGAGCCACATTAAAAGTGTAAAGAGCCACAGGTGGCTAGCGAACCTCAGCTTGCTGACCACTGGTTTAGACCATGTCCCCCCACAATTATGTATGTGGCTGGCCCACGTGGATTGCCAGGACAGTTACTGTACTTGCTCTTCTTCTGCCCCTTCCCTGACCGATTCTCAGCACATCCCTCTTGTCCATGCTATCTGCAGCTGTGTGCAGCGGGCTATCTGCAGCTGTGTGCCCCCACAAAACTTTTAATACCATTCAAGCATTCCACCCCTCCTTGACACCTATCTCCAGCTAATTTTTTGACCCCAAGAGCAATATTCTCCTCTTGAAACCATCAGAGCACATCCTGAAAAGAGCAAAAAGTAAGAAGAAAATTTTCAACACCCACTTACAGGAATATCACCAAACAGCAAAGTCATCAGAGAGCAAGGAGACAACTAAACTGATATCCTGGAATGCATCATAAAAGTATAATAATGCTATTGCTTTCAGGTAGTAATATCCTTTCTCCTGTGCTCCACCCCTGACCCTCTTTCTTCTCTCTCTGCTCCAAGGACCAGCAGACTAGTGTTTAGGTTGAGACTCAGTTTGAGGCTCAGGCTGTTTTCTGTCTTCTTATGTTCTGCCTATGCACTGAGTACGACCACCCCAAGACTGATTTGGAGAAGATCCCAGTAATTTCAATTCGTTTGAAAAATCTCTGTTCCATGCCTTTGAGCTCTATTGATTTCCTTAGACCTGATTTCCCTGACATGTTTGCAGGAAGAAGCTTTGAAGGAAGGAAGTGGAGACAGCTTCTACCAGTGTCCCTATCTTGGTTCTTTCTTTGTCTGGAGCATGTTTCTGTTTCTTCAGAGTTAGAAGTAGGAGCCCCTGTACACCCAACGAGGCAACCTTTGAGAGAAGGGATTGAGGGGAAGGATGCACTCATTGTAGGAGAAACCAGACCTATTTTTGTTTTAGAGAAATCCAGAGTGCTTAGGGAAGGGGGTGCACTGTCGGGATGCAACAGACTCATCTTTCCTGAGCTGCACTCGGAAGGAGAATGCGGGGGCCTCTGCTGAGGGAAAGTTGCCCCCCAGATTTCATGGAGGCAGTTTTCTTTGGGTCCAGAACTGTTAGTACCTAGGAGATCTGAGATCAGATCTAAATCTGATTGTTCCATAATGCTAACCTGAAACTGGACTACCTGAACGTACTGAGCAAGATAACAACCACCTTAAGTACCAAGCTCATGAAAATGAACACCAAGTTCCCACAGGCTCAGGAGTTGTGTATCCTGATGATGGTAAATGCCATTCTGGAGAAAAGGGATAGAAATGCAGAGAGGAGGGAGGGTGTAGAAGCAGCACTTGCACTTGCGCTCACTCTGGACAGCAGCAGATTGGATTCTTTCCCACCTGAGTGTGTCCTTTCTTTGCCCTTGTTGAGAGCTGGGGGTGAGGACAGAGGTGAGATGAGGTTGTGTGGTTGTGAATTAGAGGAACCTGGCTGACCTTTGGAGTCTTAGAAGTTCGTGAGGATTGAAGGCATAGAGTGGGAAAATGGAGGGAAGGGGAAACAAATGTGCCCCTCAACCTTAGGTTCTCATGTGTGCCAGCATCACCCTATTTGACTCAAATTCCAACAATCTTCTTAAATGGTAGTTCCCAAATTTTCAATCTCCCCTGCATTGAGTCACCTCCCACCTTGGCCAGGAAGTCAGAAACTATCCTCAGTTTGAAATGTGCCTGAGAAATTGTATGAAAACCAGGGCCTGTGTAATAGCCCAGGTTGTGCTCACAAAATATTATGAAAAATAAGTCAAATGAAAAAGGAGTCAATGGTGCACTCTGGACCATGTCCAAGATGCTATGCCTGCTTATTGATAATGTTTGGGGCTAGGTTCCTGAGATCAGTTGCAAGCAGTTTGGATGGGGGGGGGCACAAGACAATCCAAGGTCCTGAAACTGGCTCTTGGACTTTGCTGGAATAGACAGAGCCGCTGAGCACAATGAAAACAGAACTGTTTTGGAAGAAAATCAATACTGAAGGGACATGGGGGGTGCAATTAGAAGGTTTTCACACAGCTGTGGAGTTCTATTCTCAGAAATAATATCCCAGCCACAAATGTATTGAACCCGAATTTCTTGGTTATGGATGGAATACGGCTCAGAACTAACACCTTTTTATTCTCTGTCCTATATCCACATATCCAATGGTGGCAACGATCAGTTTTTCCTCAATGTGATATGCAGACAAAGAAAACTAGTGGGAAGTTCTGGCTTCCCTTAAATTGGTTTGCCTAGGAGACATCGCACTAGCCACCTACTTTCTATAAACTCTCAATCCCCCCAAGCCCAATCTTCCACCCTCCTGTCTTTCTTCCATAACTGGCTCTTTGCTTCCCAAATCTCTTTTTTCTTTTTCTTTATATTACACTCACACCGGGGACCCACACCCCTCCCCCATACCCTACTTCCTTTACCTTACCTCCTACCCCACAGGAACTCTTAAATATCTCTATTGCACCCAGAGAGACTTGGCATACAGCCATAATTTACATAATTCTAAACCTCTTGGACAGCACAATGTATTGACAGAAGGGGCTGCTCAAAGTCTTTATGTACAGGTACGAAGATGGGGTGAGTTCCACAGCCTAGCCACTCATTTTCTAGAGACACAAAATTCAAAGAAGAATATTCAGTAAGTAGTCCCTCAAAGAGGAGAGACTACCACAAAGTCCTCTGACGTAGGGCTCCCTGTTTTGCACAGTGCCTGTTTTTCAAATGGTAGGCGAGAGGATACAGCAATAGTATATTATCTGGCCACTGGATCCTGCAGAAGGCTGATCTGCATTTGATCCACTGCAACTCAGAAACTCCCCTGAATGTAGATCTAGTACTCGTTATGGTGCCTCAGACACAATAAAGTAAAGGGCACCTGAAAACTAGGGCAGGGAATTTGCAATGGCAGTTGTACTGAACACGCCCCTTGGCTACCCCCACTGTGATGACAGTTGGACCTGGGGACACCCCCTGGATATGACCCTCGGATATGTCTCCTTGTCACTCTGGGTATAAAAAGAAAAACTTGGAACAGTTGGAGGGGAACCCAGGTTAGTGACTAGAGCAGTGCTGGCCAGTCTCCAGGTATTCAAAGATAAAGCATCAATGAGATGCTGCCTGCTCTATATCTACCTTTTTCTAGTTTTTCTATTGTCCCTCAAACCCAGATCTACAGGCCTCTCCTGGCCCCCTCTAGCTGGTGAATGAGTTCATTCATTCATTTATTCATTTCTCTTTCTTTCTTTCTCCCTCCCTCCCTTTTTTCCTCTCCCCCCTCAGAAAATTCCTGGGTAGTGACAGGCTTCAGACTTCAGGATTAAAAAGAAACTTGGTTTCTACTCTCTCTCTCTCTCTCTCTAGGGAAGTACAGGGTACAGGTGACTGTGACACCTGGGCAGCTACGAACTGGCATCCCTGGGGGGCATCTGGCCCCACCTGGGTGGTGGGTCTAAAGGGCCCCTGCGAGCCTGGCAGCACCCATCCCTTGCAGCCTTGGGCCCTTGTAGCTATGCAGTCAAGCAGCTATGGAATCTTTGCAGCTCTGTGGCTCCTGCAGCCGTGCAGCCTGGGAACTTGCAGAAAACCAGCACTCTGCAGAGAATTGCAGTAAACTGCAGATTTCTGGGTGAGGGATGGAATATTGGACATAACTTTTTCCATTCTTCTGTCCTCTAGATTGACAACCAACTCAGCATGCTCGCAATATGGTGAGGAAAGTAATAATGACAGCAGGTTATTATAGTGTGGTCCTCTATGTAGATTTAAAAAAGTCTTGGGAAATTCTAACTACCCTGGATTTGTTTGCCTAGGAAATATCACACTGACCAGGAATGCCTTTCTTCAGTCTGACTTTAAGCCCTCAACCCCCCACCCCCGGTTCTAACCTTCAACCCTTTCCTATGCCTTCTATATAACATTTTGTCTACCATATATCTCATTGTCTTTCTTTGTTCCATTCCTACTGATGGACCCACAACCCCACCATGCCACACAATTTCCTCCCTTGACCTCACCTCCTAACCCACAGCTATTTTTAAATATCTGTGTTGCACCCTGGAAAAATTGACCTACATATAGGTAGAGTTCACAAGATTCTGAACTGAAGATAAGCCTCTAAAAAAGCACAAAGTATTGCCAGAGCTACTGGCCAAACTGTTTATTTACAGCTAACAACATGGGGTGGGTTTAACAGCTCAGCCATTTATTTTCTAGAGCCCTTCCTATATAAAAAAAAAAGAATTAGCATTAAATAGTCCCGCAAAGGGGACAGATTACAACGTAGTCATCTGCAGTAGTGTTTCCCTACTTTGCACCTAAGGAGTCTGCCTGTCAAATGGAAGCAGGAGGATGTGGCAATAATATGGAAATGGAAGCTTGCCTTTACACACAGCTGAGTGGATTTAACACCCTACTCCTGTATAATCCACCTAGTACAGAGCCAGGAGTCTGCTCTGCGCAACAGCCTTAAGGAGCACAAAAAAAGCAATTTGCAGCAGAAATCTTCCATACACCACAAAAGCACCAAGGGGAGAGTAAATGAACCTGAAAGGAGTCTAGAGTCAGTCCCGTGACAATATATGGCAAGGGTGGAGAAACCCTGTATCTCTTAGGCAAAGGAAATTCCTATTCGAATGACCCCAGTATCTACTGTGCATCTGCAGGAGGGAAAAAAGTCACAAAACAATCTTTTTTTATTATTATTATTTACTTATCTATTTTTTATTGATATTATTGTGGTTTGGCTATTGAAGTGGATGTCTCCATTTATATTTATTTATTTTCTTCTTTTCTTTTCCTATGTGTTCTGCCACGTTTTTTTTATCTCAATACCATGGCCTTTATATGGTGCTTACCCACCCCCCCCCTTTTTTTGGAATGCTCACTGGACAATTTATTTGACAGTTCTTTATGTACTGTTGGGCTGTGTCACCTTCTTTTTCCCCTCTGTCTCTCAAACCAAGGATGAAAGCCTTTAGAAGGACTCTGCCCATTTGCAGAGTATTTGATCCCTTTATTTTTTTTCTTTTTCTCTCCAGGGTTTGCTTTTCTCTTTTTCAAACAAAACCACATAACTTAGTCCCACCTCCCAATTAGTGGGGGGAATAAAGGAGGGTACCAAGACCAAACAGGTGTAAGTCCACTAAGTAGTAAGCTAGGCACAGAGGGGACCACTTACTTTAGCAGCCCCGAGGGTTAGGGAAGAGGATATGGGAAGTAATACGGGAAGGGAGGTGGAGGGAGGACAAATTGGTGATGGGAATGCCCCTGATTTTATGTTAATATGTACCTAAAATATGATTGTCAACAATATGTAAGCCAATATGATTAAAATAAAAATTATATTTTAAAAAAGAAATAAATAAATGTCAGTGAGGAACAGGAAAAAAAAGAAATTGGCCATCTTAAATGAAAGAAATCATTCAGGGTAAGAAGCTTTGCACATAACCTGGCCCTTGTTTATTCCCCAACACTTCATGATCCACGGAGCATCAGCAGGTCCATCCACGGATACCTACTTTGCTTCTTTGTTTGTGGCCCTAGAGGTCCTTGAGTACCTGCAATGTGGCCCATTGGAGGTACAAGTGCTACAAGCTGCGAACAAATATGTGTCCTGGCTGCTAAGTGCTCAGGACCTGACCCTGATGGCTGAGAATATTAAAGATGGGTTTCTGAATCCCTCGATAGTTGGGATGTCCCTCACCACCCACCCAATTACAAGGGTCTCAAGACCTCAAAAAGGAAACCAGCAGCTGTCACTCTGTGTGATCTGTGAATCTCAGTATCTGCTTAAAACATCATCAGGCTTTATTAGCATCCCCCACAAGTCCTCACCACCTCAGTGTATTGCTCTTGAGTGGAGAAAGGCTTCCTGGATGGAATGCACAGTGCATTTGACCTTTACTACACTTTAGATGAATTTCTCTTGTAAAAATATCTGAGAATATCCCAGAGGAGATTGATGCCAATAGGTGGATCAATCAAAGATCTACATCTCACTAAGCAATAGCATTGACCCCATAGTATCTGTAATTTAGCTCTGAATCCTAAACTAGGAAGTGTTATTATGACTCAATGCTATCCTTGCAGAGTGTCATTAATCTCCAAGGGAATTCTGTTCACCCCACAGCCTCATGCAGTCTTCATCTAGTCTGTGGAACTGCAGACCTCCTCATACCATGTTTGCCAAAGCCACAAAGGATCAGTGGCTTCCACTTCTCATATCCCCTCATCAGTTTTTCTCAAGTTCCCAGTCTTTATTCAAATCTTGTTCCCAAGTTTACAATTGCTCCTTTTTGAGTCATCTCTGCCCATGTCAAGATAAGTCAGTAATGTGATCAACCTGTTTTTGTTTGTTTGTTTGTTTGTTTTTTGGTTTTTGGTTTTTGGGTCACACCCGGCAGTGCTCAGGGGTTACTCCTGGCTCCATGCTCAGAAATCGCTCCTGGCAGGCACGGGGGACCATATGGGGCACCGGGATTCGAACCGATGCCCTTTTGCATGAAAGGCAAACACCTTAGCTCCATGCTATCTCCCGGGCCCCTCAACCTGGTTTTTATCTTGAGGAACCTTTTGAAAATCGAGGCCTCAGTACAAGCCCAGTATGTCAATATGTGCCTGTTGGGACCTGAATTCTGAACAAGAAGGGACACCATTTTGTAAAAACCATATGGCAGACTTCTTCTTAAGAGTCTGAGCAGGGAGAAACACCCATTTTGTAAGGACCACATGGTCCGAGCCACATACTAGGACTTCACAAGCCTTTTTCTATAGACCCTGCCTCATTCTACCTGGCCACACCAGCTAGCCTCTCTGCAGTCAAGGACAAAGAAAATACCCCTAGACAAGAGCATTTTATTTTAAAGGATTATCGGAAAGCTGGAACCTCCCTATATCCCTTCCCTATATAATCTTCCTCATGACTTTGGGCGGGGCTCATCTCCTTGGGGGGAGGGGGATGGCCCTGACTGGCCAGGCTGGGAATCTTTTTGGCAGACAGATTAAAGTATTAAACTTTATTCCAGTTATGTGGTCTCATCCTCTACTCTGGAACCCTACAGTGCCCACGGAACATTATCAGAAATGCACATGTGAAAGAACCAAGGATGCATTCTGGACCATCTCCACAAATCTATGCCTGCTCATTAATGATGTTTGGGGCTATTTTCCTGAGATCAGTTCAGCAAAGTTTGGGATGGGCACAAGATAACCCAAGGTCCTGAAACAGGCTTTTAAACTGTGTTTATGGGGATCCCCTCTAACAACTTGTTTATACCATCTGAAAGATCAGAACACCTACTTACACCCACCTACACCTGGAATGGAGAAGCTGCTTTCAGAACTCCCTACACCTGGGTTACCTCCAAAAAATGAACTTACTCCGAGGCTAATCTATTGATCCTATTTTTATCGGTCACTAAATTGCTTGTTAAATTGTGTTTTATCTGTATGGATCTTATGGTTTTGTCCTAAGTTCACTGCAAACAGAAAATTTTGTATCTAACTTTAGTGCTTTAATATTTGTTTTGTTTACACAATTTGGGGGAAGTGCATGCCTGAGTTTTGAAAGTTCTCAGCTATATTTTAGTGAATGTTTCCCAATTGCTATGATGCTTTATTGTGTATCTTATGTAGCAGCCTATTTTCTAACTATTATCTGCAGAAATGGTCTGGTGATTTTGTTTAGAGAATCTATGAAAAGAAATTTGTATCCTCTACACTTATCAATAGTGCTTGGTGTACTAATACAAAAAGGTGGAGAATATGGGTATCCCCTTCCCCAACTTTTTGTTTATCCCACCCAAAAGATCAGAACTGGCCACATCTGTAATGGGCGCAAAGAGGAATCTTTGTGTTTGTGCGGGGGGAGAGGGGATAAGGAGGAGAATTAGAGAAGGGAAAATAAGCATAGAGAATCAATAAGAAGAGACAGCAAAGGGAGCCCATCCAGCTAGGAAGCTGGAGAGCAGCTGACTGGGAGACAGAGACAGAGAGAGCCAGAGAAGGAGCAGAGAAGTGGCTGCTTGGAATAGGTTTATCATAGGAGCCATGTGAGGAAATGCACATGGTGACTAGTGGTTAGGACCATAAAATAAAGCTAGCTTTATTTATTTATGGAACTTCATCTGACTGCTTTGGGAATCTCTCCATCTTCAACCTGCAACCTTCAGACCTGCCAGACTGTAGGGGCTGCAGGAGCTGGACTGCAGGCCTCACCACCCCCCTACTAACACTAAGATTCATTCATTTATAACCAGTGTTGGGAACTTGGATTTCTTGCTTATGGATGGACTAACCTTTTTTCCATTCTTTTTTCCATCTATATATCCACAAATCCAATGGTGTTTATGACCATTTTGTTCTCAATTTGGTGGGGGCACTTATATTGGCAACAGATTACAGAAGGGTTATGTTTTATGAAGACAAATAAAACTAGTAGGAATTTCTGGCTTTCCCTAAATTTGTTTGCCTTGGAGATATCACACTAACTAGGTATGCCTCTTTCCACTTGTCTTGCTATAAGCCCTCAATCCCCACCAATCCCAATCTTCAACCCTACTTCTCTCTTCCATAACTGGCTCTTTAGCTGTCAGATTTCTCTTTGTTTTTATGTTTCACTCACATTGGCAACCCGCAACTCCCCCTCACATGCCCTCCCTCCCTTAACTTTACCTCCTACCCTACAGAAACTCTTAAATCGGGGGTCTCAAACTCAATTTACCTGCGTGCCGCAGGAGGCAAAGTCGGGGTGATCCTTGAGTGCAAAGTCAGTAGTAAGCCTTGAACATTGGGGGGTGTGACCCAAACAACTAAAAACAAAACAAAAAAAGATTCCTCTAGGGCAGGGCCACAAAATGTTGTATGGAGGGCCGTTTGCAGCCCGAGGGCCGCATATTTGAGACCCCTGCCTTAAATATTTCTATTGCACCCATTATGACTTGTCCTGTACAACCTATAATTTAAATAATTTTAACTAAAAAGTAAACCTCTTGGACAGCACAATGTATTGCCAGAAGATGCTGTTCCAATAAAGCTGTCCATAAAGCTGTCTTTATGAACAGCTACAATGATGGGATGGGTTCCATAACTCTGCCACTCATTTTGTAGTGCCAAAAAAAGTTAAAAAAATGTTCAGTAAGTGGTCCGTCAAATAAGACAGACTGCAACCAAGTCATCTGAAATAGGGTTCCCCACTTTGCACCTCACTGCCTGTCTGGTAGCTGAGGGAATGGAGCAATAGTAGATTGGCTAGAGTGCTTGTATTTGCATGAGACCTATTTGGATTTGTTCCCTCAACCCCTGGGGCTAAGTAGGAGTTATCTTAAGCACCAGCATGGGTAGTACCAAAAGCAAAATAAATGAAATGGTAACTAAAAACTAAATTAGAATAACAGTTCAGAGTAAGAAGCTTTGCATGTAACCTGACCTTATTTTCATCCCTGGCACTTGATGGTCCACTTAGCATCATTAGACTTTGTTTCAGAGTACAAAGCAAAGCTCATGCAGAAGTGGACTCCTCAAGAGATGTATTGCCAAGGTGCTGGAAGGATTTATGTGATGGGAAGAGAATTGTGACCACCCTTTGTCCGCTATAGGCCAAGTACATGGACCTCATTCCCCTGGCCCTCTTTTTAGTCCTTCTTCCCCTATTGAGTAGGTGGTCTGGAATCCAGTTCCAAAAATCACACCTAGAATTATGGGTAGATGAGCAGGATTTTGTAACCAAACAGGTCTAGGTATGCGTCCTTTCTCTGACTGTGACCATTTGAAAGGCCAAATTATTTTGTCTAATTGTCCTTTGGAATGGGCCCACTTGCTGTCACCTCTATCAAGTGGGTTCCCAGTGACCAGGTGGTATTCTGTAGAGGTTGAGATGAGGTAACAAGCATCTTTAAGACCACCCTGAATCAAGACTTAGCATCTCCATCTTCAAATATCAGTCATATTATACACATTGACTTTATCACCAACCCAACCATGTCTTGAAATCCTCCTCTCTTCAGAATGAGGCATTGTATAGGTAGAATGAGCTAACCTGTTACTTCCCAACCACGTCCTAAACCTCCCAACTGTGTCCTTAACCAGATGTCAATCCACCATAAAGAAGAAATCGGTGGTCTGACCATTTTCATTGATATGTATACACACTCTACCCTCCAGATGAATCTAACCAATCATTGTAAAGGGCATAAGAAAATTGAGAGTTGAGGTTTTAGAGCATAAAAGGAAGTCCCTTTCACAGGGTCAGGGTTGTTCTTTTAGCCGGTCAGCTTCGAAACTCAACACTTCCTCGATTTGAGATTTGTGCATAATAAAATCCTTTAGTACAAAGTTCATTGCTTTGTGTGGTCTTTTGAATACAAGACCCTAACAGCATCCAGGCCTGAGACTAGTTTTTATGGATTTATCTGCTGACCTGCTGCCCTGAACATTTTAATAGGTGGGGCAGGAAGTTTCCTCTCTCATTTCCTAGATCACTATTGAGGGGACCTCTGTTAGGTGGAACAAGACCAGAAACTTTTCGATGTGAGCACCACTGCAGAATTCCTTTCCTCCACATCTGTCCCCCTTTTCTTTCTCAGAGAACAAAATTTGAGGTGTTAGGGACAGAGGTGAGCTGCCTGCAAATTTTCAGAAAGGAGGGGTAGCCCTGGGATCTGCAGAGAAGGAAGAGGCTATGATCATGCCTCGTGCTTGAGCCTCATGCTTCTGGGAATTTCATTCCTGAGCTCCTGGTTCCCTACAACAGTGCCTTTGACTATTTCTATTCACCCCCAAAGCCCACTTTCAAGGGGCCTAGTGGATCGAGCCTGTGCTCTGTGTGTCAGGACAATTATTTATCTTGGCTACCCATCACCTTCATCCATGAGATGGGAATCAATCATTTCTCTAGGAGGCTGGTGATCAAGACAAAAGGTTTCACCCTAGTTGGTGGCATGCCACCCATGTCCCTGTGTTGTTTCGATTTTTCACAACTCCTGTACACTTTACTGTATGTAAAGACCACACTGCTTGGTGCCTCTTTCATCTTTCCAACCCACTTCTCAAAGCAGAGGAGCCCTGTCCATGCCCTATTCTCTGTGACCTTCCTCTTTCTTTCATAGTTTTCAGGCAGATTTTAGTGGCCCTCAATAATGACTTGCCTAAAGGAATTCATTCTAGTCTTCCTGAAGAAGTTAAAAAACTTCAATAAATGAGATTTTGAAGGGGACAAAAAGAGATGTGGGGGAGGACAAGGAATTTACTTCCAAATGGTGTTGGAGGAGATTGGGGAAATGCCCATGAATTGTAGACCTTGAAGATAAGTTGTTTCAACAAGATATGTCTATCTCAGAGCCCATTCATCAAGACACAGGTTGTAACCCTTTGAAATATAACTCTAGCCCTATCTAGCAATTATTTTTTTAAGGAGAGTTATGTTTTCAGCTTCTGGAATCAGTGTTCAGCTGCCTGAGGTGGTGCTGGGAACCATATAGTCCTAGGGATAAAATCTAGACCTTCTGAATAAAAAACATTTTTTTGGCCAGTTGAACTATCTCTTTGACCCCTCAGTGATACTATTTTCTAGTATCTGAGTCTCATAGATGTAATCCAAGTGCTCTACAATCCCCCCCACCACCAAATCCTTGTTACTTAATGCATGTTATGCAGTTGGATTAAGAAAAAAAAAGTCAGTTTCAGGTGACCCAGGAAGAAATTATAGCATGATAATAATTCTTTAGTTTCTTTTCAGATTAAACAGTTGGGGGTTCTATGTTTTGGATTTCAGTAGAGGAGAACATTCCCCTTGAATGAAATTAAGATAATTTACATTTTGAATGGAAGGAATTGGTGTGATAAACATTAGATGCCTGGTACCCAATCATAAATAACTATGACACTTCCTAGGGATTAGATAAAAATGAATTTTAAATGAAGTTTAAAAAGCAAAAAAGAAATGCAGATGAAAGAAATTAAAATAATAATTGGAGTGGGGATGAACAGAAGACACGGATTTTTAAATTGTATTCAAAGAAACACAATTTCTAAAGTTATTACTCATTCAGAAAGATCTATCAGCCCTCTCTCTACTAGAGTCAACTTCCCTTCATCCATGTACCCAGATTTCCTCTCCCACACCCCAGATTTTCACAGCATTTAAACTCTTCAACTTTCTCCAAGTCCACTTTGTCTGTGAGGAAGCGAGTCTTCTCTTCAGTTTGAATTCAGTTTGAATTTTAGCTCACTGTCCAGATCTTCATCATACGGGAGTACAACGGAGACAGACAAGAAGCGCAGCTCCTGCAGGTAGCCCGGTCTGGGCACAGCCTCGAATGGACGTTAGAGCGGTTGGAAGTCGCAAGACCCCATCCCCAACCCCCAGAGTCCAGGGCCTGCGCAAGCGTGGTAGCTCCCTTTCTGATGCTCATCAGTGTCCGTCGGGGAGGAGGGTGAGGGTGGGACCTGCCCCTAGTTGCTTTAAGATGAAGCTGTCAACAATCTAAGAGCTGCCAGTTCAATTCTGCCTGGGTGGGGCAGACAATCCATCTGACTCAGAGCACCTTGGGGAGAGAGGGAGACAGTGAGGAGGAGGTGGGGAAGCCAAACCAGGTTAGGTGGAAATAAAAAGAACCAGAGTGGGTACAAATAGGATAGGCCTGGAGTTTGGGGCTGTTGGAGGTGGGTGGTAGGGAGCTAGTGGGGGGAAAGAAGGCTGGGGGTGCTATTGGGGAGGAGGCATCAGACATCTGAACTGATGGGGTGGGATCAGTGTGTGATTGACAAGTGCTGAGCCATTAGCTGAAGAAAAAGGAATCCCACGAGGGTGGAGTGGAGAGTTGAAGGACAAGATATTTATAAAATCATTCACTATAACCTTTTAAATTTGCTTAAGTGGCTTATTAATAATTAGGTTGAAACTTGCAGGAAACACCACAAGTATATATATTTTTCTTAGTACATAAAATATTAAAATAATCCTAATCTTTCAAGATTTTTTTGTGCATTTCTTTTTATTTTGATCAAAGTGGATTACAAATCTTTCACAGTAATATTTTAGGTACATAATGACATTGAATCAGGGGCATTCCCATCACCAATATTGTCCTCTCTCCACCTCTATTCCCAGCATACACTCCATACCCCCCTATTTTACCCCCCAGGCTGCTAGTATAGGTGGTCCGCTCTGTGTCTAGTATGTTGTAAATTGGGTATCAATTCTGTTGTGGTTGGCTTTGGATTAGGCGCTTAATTTTGATCCTTTTTTTTATTTCTACTTAATGTCACTATTGTTCATATGACTGTTTGGTCTTATTACCCTCCATTATTTCCCCCTTCATTAGTGGGGCGAAACAAGATGGTTCAAGTTGTGTGGTTCTGTTTGAAGGAAAGAGAAAAAAAAATAATAGTAGTAATAAAAAATAATAAAATAAAATGGGGCAAAAATCAAACAAGCAAAAAAAAATGAGAGGAGACCTTCTAGAGGCTATATCTAGCAGTTTAAGAGCAGGGAGGGAGAAGGAAGAAAGACCTACCAACAGTACAAAAAAGAAATAGATAAATAAAATAAAAGATAAAAAATCAAACAAAAAACTCGAATGGCACTAGGACAATATAGGCAGCAGCCATACCATAACCAGGGTCCTGAAAAAAAAAAAAAGCACAAAAGATTAAAAAAAAAAAAAGCAGCAACAAACAACGACACTAACACAACTAAAAAAATTTTTTTTGATTTGTGCTTTTTTTTTTTCTTGCATAGACACAGTAAATATTGGGGAAATTTGAAAGGGAATTCCCTTGGCCTAAGAGATACAGGGTTTCTCCACCCTTGAAGTATACTGTCATGGGAATAACTACAGATTGTTGTTTTTTAATTCATACTTTTAAAATTTCTTTAAGCTCCATGGTTACAAAATTTTTCATTATTGGGTTTCAGTCATATAATGTACACCATCCATCACCAGTGCACCCTTTCATCCACTCATGTCTCCTGACTATTTTTCATAGCATATTGATTATTCAGCAATAATCAGTCATAGAAAGAACAGCAGATAACAAACATTCTCAATAAATGCTAAATAAACCTAAGCGGGGTTACAATATCATAAGAGAATGCGAGGAATGAAAAGGTTTAAGGTATAATCTCGGAAGGTTGTCTTCCTCTGGAGAAGGGTGACAGATAGGAACTGCAAATCAAATTTCTCACCACAGGGCATTCCCCATTGCAATAATTTGCATTAAGAGCCCATCAACCTACTCTTACACACCTTCTCTCAAACACCCTGACCTCTAGCCAAATGTTTGGGATTTTTCTACTACATAGAAATCAAGTATATAGATTTTTATATATAGCTTCCTATTAACTTTTTTTTTAAAGAAACAACTCTTGCTTTCATTGATCTTTTGGATTTTTGGGGTGTGTTACAGTTCAATAATTTCTGTTCTAATTTTATTATTTCCTTCAGCCTGACTGCTTTTGGCTCATTTTGTTGGTCATTTTACAAGCTCTTATGCTATGCCATTAAATTATTTATATAGACCCTATCTTCTTTACTTGATGAATGCTTGAAAACCTACACACTTTCCTCTCAATACCACTATTGCTTGTCCCACAAATTTTAATAATTTTTGTCTTCATTCTAATTTTTCCCAGGATTCATTTCATTTCCACTTTGATTTTCTCTCTGACCCATTGGTTGTTCAGTAGTGAGCTATTTAATTTCCAGGTGATAAAGTTATTACTTCATTTTAAAAGTTATTACTTCATTTTATTATTTGGAATTCACTTTTATATTCTGTGTATCGTGATCTGAGAAGATAGTTGAGACAATTTCTATTCTCTTGATTTAGAGGTGGTCTATCTTGGAGAATTTCCCATGTGCATTGGAAATTGGTGACAAAATTCAGATTCTGAAAAAGTGCGTTAGCTAGTTTCAAAGGATGCCTTAAACACCCCAGATATCAAGGATATATTCTTTTTTAATTAAATACTTTTTATTTTGACCACAGTGGATTACAAATCTTTCACAGTAATATTTTAGGTATAGTGACATTGAACCAGGGACATTGAAACAACCACAAGTGTTGTCCTCTCTCCACCCCTGTTCCCTGCATGCGTCCCAAATCCCCCTACCTTATCCCCCAGGTTGCTAGTTTAAGTGGTCCCCTCTGTGTCTAGCTTGTTGTAGAATGGGTTTCAATTCTGTTAAGAGGGTATATTTCCTTCCAACTTCATTCATTTAAATAATGCATTTACAAGGTTACCTGAAAGTATTTTTCAAAGAAGAAGAACTGGAAGACAATACTAAGGCTTCCTGCAGCTATTGCAACACACAGCAGGATAGAGATTTGTAAATTAATTCTGTGCTTTTTTATACATTTAAAACATTTTATCAATGAAAGCAAGAAGATGAAAAACTGCAGATTTACGTGGAATTTCCTTTAGAAAACCTTGACATATCACAGTACACTATGAAATCTAAGAACAACCCTGAATGATACAATTTAATCTCTGTTATTGGAAAAGGGTATTGCACAGCATATTGCAAAAATACAGCAAGACAGCGTTTGTTTAAATTGATGATCTAGAAGTTTCAGAAATCTCCAGCTCATCTGTAAAATCTTCAGCAGCTTATATTATTTTTTATACTTCAAAGAGACGTATTGCAATGAATACAGCTGTTTTAACTAGCAGATGTTTAACTAATGTTCTTTAGAGATGTTTAGAATAATTAACTTTTTATCAACAGGAAAACAGCTGCAGAATGTGTTGAAATACATTGTAAACTCCCACTACAGTGCTCATTATGTTTTAGGTTCTCAATTTTTATTTTACAATAGTCTTTTAATGTTTTTGTTCACAACGATCCATAGAACTATAGTGTAGATGCCCTAGTTTCATGATACAAGTGATATATCAGGTTGGACTTCTAACACAGTGCTCATTATGATACTGTCTTAACAAATATTTTAAATTAATATTTCTCATTTAATGATAACTGCTGTGTTTCTCCACAGAGATCCTTGGATAAGATATTTGAATGCCCCAGACTCTTGCTATCGTGCTCAGTCATTGAGTATGTTATTTACAATATACTTCTAATTCTTGCTAGTTTTTATTATATGCCCTTTTTTCAGTTTTCTTTCAGGAAAGAATCCTGGATGTAGAAACTTAAGATACTATATTCCAAGTTGCATACTCCTTTTACAGTGATCATTAGTAATATTATTTAATATTCTAGACTTGAAAGTTATGGTTGCTCTGGGAATGTTCTGTGCTCAATCTAGACATTGAAGTATTTTATTTTCAGCAAAGTTCTATGCCATCAACTCTGAGTACACCAAGGAACTGGAAAATTTTACACCTGATATCCTGGCTTTATATTTAGAAACACTTTGACCTACTTCACCTGGGTCAGTTTTCCAGGATTGCTTTGGATCAATCCTTTTGTCTGTCTGGATGTGAATGTAGTGGCCACCTCTGTGTTTGTTTAATATCTGTTGTACTGTATTTATTGTGTGTTTATGTAGTTATCTCAGACTTTCGCTTGTTTTCTATTGTTTTCTTTTATTCTCCCAATTCTGATTTATTAAATCTCCCCAGTTAATTTTTTACCTTCAGTTATTAAATTATCATTAACCCCATTCATGTAGGCTGCTGGTGGGAATTCCCACCTCTAGCTTGACTCCTGTATCTGTCTTGGGAAGATGATGTCACCGCTGCGAACCACCCTTTCAGTGGAGAATTCAGCTCAGGTGGTCCCATTAGCGTGTGAAATGCTCATGGTCTTCTCCAGTGGCTTGTCCTAGCTGAAGTTCTCCTATATCATTGCTCTAGTTGCTGATGCTGCTGGAGTCATTAGAGTCCTTGAGTCATTCTTAGCAGTCACATCACTATTGTCAATATGATCTAGACAATTTTTGACACTTTATTTCATCGTAAGACTATTGCTCATAACTGGTTTCAGTTTTGGGGAGATCTTCAGCTCTGGGACATTTCCAAATATATGACTGCTGCAAAACATTTTTGCAAACTCCACAAGACTGCATTGTTGATTGGAGAGGATCCAGAAATTATATATTCATCAGTAAATTTCTTAAGACTGATAGGGATATATATATATACATATATATATCCTTTGTATAATTCTTAAGTGTATTCTTTAACATGTATATTCTTTATTGTACATTTTATGATGTAGTTATAGATTTCCCCTTTTTCTTTACATTTGCTAGTAGAAAATTATTTTTTGAAGATAGTACGTACAGACAGTACTCTTAAAGTTTTGTGTTATTTATAGAACTAGACTATTGGGATTGTTTGGTATGTTATTATTTTCCACTTAGGCCCTGTTGCAGTCCTTTTTATCTGGGCACTTTAAAATCTGAAAATATGAGATGCTAAGAAGAGTTGGTATTCATTAGAAATGAGAACTCGGTCATTTCTGGTTACAGGGGATCTTCCACTCTAAATATTTGCCATAGTGACTTGACTTAGGTTTAGTCACTCTCAGCATCAAAAAAAGTTCCAGAGTTGGTTAGGACAGGCTCTCTCTTACCAGGACACTTCCACAGAGGGATGATCACCTTGCACTCATCATATTGATTTGACCTCATATCATTACATGGGCCAAGTCTGTGTATCCCTGACATGACCGGGAAATCATAAAGACAGATTGGCCTAGTAAAACTGGAGTTCGTCTTTAAATAACTGGAACTACCTTGGCACATACTTGCCCCGGGATGGGCAAACATGCTAACCTGACTATGACTTGGAAATTGGATATGACATGCTCTTTAGGCAGATTTCCCTGCCTCACCACATAATGGTGAGATTAAACCAGGAAACACTTCAGACATTCTTACTTTGAATAGGATAACTGCTAACACCAATATCTCCGATTTTTGACACCTGGCAGCGAAAACTATGAGGAGAACCCTTCCTAGGACCTTAAAGAAAGACTTTGGAGTTAGAGAAATTAATGTGCCTGGAGTCTGCATTTGGTCTTGTGGCAGGAATTTCATGAGTAGGACCATCTGTTCTTTAGGCCAAATATTTTTCTTTATATTTTTTCAACTTTTGCTGCACCTATGCAAAATTAGGTCACCCCCTTTATATTTTTTAGAGACATCTGTCTTTCCCTTAGAGAGTTTATTTTCCCTTTGGGATGTGCATTACCTTATTTTGCCTCTTATTTCTGTATTTCTTCTGTAAAATCAAATACAGGAGGGAGATATGGGATTAATTGAATCCCACTCCACTCAGTATATGCTTTGTTACTCATTGGTTGGAAACATATTTGAATGTAGTATCTTGGATTAGGTGGTTTAGACCACCTAATCCCAACTCCAGGTGTGGTTTCTTCCTTCCTAATAAATACTTGATATTAAATAATAATATAATAAATACATTTTCAGGAAAAAGCTCTTGTGTGATTCTGGACTTCCAACGAAGCTTGCTGCTTCTTAGGGGCTGAAGCCTTACGTGTTAGAATTCCTGAACCTAATTCTTCCTGTGTGTGTTTGTGTGTGCGTGTATGTGTACATTATTTCCTATAACAATTTTTTCCAGACTGGCGTATCTCCAGGCTTTAGAACCTGAGACTTAATTCTAGAGAGGAGGAGAAGGAGGAGGATCACCATGATGACAAAGGAAACAACAACAAAGACGAAGATCATGACGAAAACAACAACAATGATTATAGATGAGTGATATAAGGGGGAAAAAAGAAAGGGGGGGAGAGTGGATAAGGCACTTGACTTGCAAGTATATGACCAAACTTTGACCCCAGGCAATCCATAGGACCTCTGATCATTACCAGGAGTGATTTCTGAGCACAGAACCAGGAGTAACTCCTGAGCACTAATAGATGTGTCCTCAAAACAAACAAACAAGCAAATAAAAAAGCAACAAAAATGTAATAAAAGAGGCATCATTGCAGTTTCATGGATATGGAGCTTAAGAGCTTATACTGCACGGTATTATGCAAGAACATTATGATGGAGCCCGGGAGATAGCATGGAGGTAAGGCGTTTGCCTTTCAAGCAAAAGGTCATCGGTTTGAATTCCGGTGCCCCATATGGTCCCCCGTGCCTGCCAGGAGCAATTTCTGAGCATGGAGCCAGGAGTAACCCCTGAGCGCTGCCGGGCGTGACCCAAAAACCAAAAAAAAAAAAAAAAGAAAAAAAAGAACATTATGAACCATGTTATACACTTCAGAACATAGTCAAAAGGACCAATTCCTGGGAGAGGTAATCTGCCCAAACTCAGTGCAGAAACTGGTCATCAAAATGAATCTGTGATAGAAATTATTTGATTCATTTATGAGCCTTTAAGCTAGGCCCAGCTAGCACTCATTCTTTGTCAAAGATTTGGGGACATCTGGGGACAACAAAGGATTGGAGTGGTGAACTGAAATGGAGTCACGTGGAGTGTAGACAAATAATCACCTAAACCTCTGCTTTAGATCATCCATGGGGGCTGGCTGGACAGAACCCAGAGCCTCTGAGATAAAGACCCTCCCTGTTCATTGGGACTGATTTGGACACAATTTCTTTTGCTCAACTTTTGGCATCCACAATTCTTTTCAGTCTTCTGCTGCCATCATGTGGCTCTTTTTATTGCTGTCCATGAAAGGATCTGGGTCTATTGAGGCAGCAATATAGGAACAGATGAAGGGCAGCACATTCGGAAAAACAATTGCAGGAATGGAGAGATAGGACCACAGATAAAGAGCTTGCTTTGCACGAGGTTCAGTCTCTTGCACCTAACAGGGTCCCCCAGCACCACTAACAATGATCTCTGAGCACAAACCTAGGAGTAAGCCCTGAACACCAGAAGGTGTGCTCAACCCTGGCCCTCAAGAAAAAAAAAGAAAAGAAAATAGAAAGAAATAAAGAAAACTCTCAGAGAGGCAATGCATTATACAGTAATACAGTGATTGCAAGGAGTTGAGATTATGGACCCAAAACATTTAGCCCGCTGGTTCATGCTTGTGTAATCTCAGCAGATTACTTTCCTGCTTCCTCCATCTGTGAAATAATGGTGATAAAAGAGCATGCTTAGATTTTACCTGTTCTACTATCTCTCTAGCCTCCTTAATGACACTTAATTTTTTTCAAAGGAACTTTTTGTTTGTTTTGTTTATTGGACCACAGATTATTATTGGCACCGCACTCAGGATATCTTCTGGCTATATTTGGGGGGACCATATGGGAAGCCAAGGATCAAACCTAGGTCTTCCACTTTCAAGGCAAGTATTCTACCCACGGTACTATCACTCTAGCTTATATATATAAGAGAAAGAAAGAAAAAATAGAAAAAGGTGAGCTCAACCAAGAGAAAGGAATGGTAGGGGGCAGATAAGAAATACATGAGTATTTTTTCTAACCTCCCTACCCATGGTTTAGAAACTTAGTAAGGGCATTTTCCTCAGTCCTACTTAGAGTTGGAACCACACGTCATCACACTATCTTATCTCAGGCCTTGTTCTCCAGAATGAAAATATTTCTTGAAAACAGCTTCACTTCTTTTCTTTCCTAGATGCCTTTTCTCCTTCTAGCAAGCAAACTGTCTGAAGGTGGAGAGTTTGACCCATCTTATTTTCTAATGGCTAACATGAGCTGCTTAAAAACATAATGTATTTATTTTGTTGTATTTAGGGATCACTTCTGGCGATGTTTAGTGAACCATATAGAATGCTGGGGATTAACTGCATGCATGGCAACTGCCTTGTCTGCTATAAGATGTATGACTACAGTTCCAGATAATAACTTATGACTAGTCTTAACCCTGAGTAGGTAGGCATCCTTAAAGTTGTAATTTGTTTCATTGCCAACAAAGCCTCTCTTTACTATTAAAAACAAGCAAACAAAACCTATCACAACCTTGACCCAGATTCAGGAGGGTTGAAACATATAAACCCATATGGGGCCCGGGAGATAGCATGGAGGTAAGGTGTTTGCCTTTCATGCAAAAGGTCATCGGTTTGAATCCCGGCGTCCCATATGGTCTCCCGTGCCTACCAGGAGCAATTTCTGAGCATGGAGCCAGGAATAACCCCTGAGCACTGCCGGGTGTGACATATAAACCCATATTTAGGACTTGTGGGTGCTTGCCTCCCACCCTGGCTGACTTGGGTTTTATTCATAGCACCCAGTATGGTCTACCAAGCCCCATCAGGAATGATCCATAAGTGTAGAGTCAAAAGTAAGCTCTAATCACAATCAGCATGCCCCTCACACAAACAAAAACAACCAAATGTGACCCCCAGACAAAAATAACTCCAAATCCTCTCAGAAGGTGACCTAATTTTATAGGGTCTTCACTGATGTATGCTAAGTTAAAGTGAACTACTGAATCGGAGTGAGTTCTAAAATCAATGATGGGCATCCTTATAGAAGAATAAGCAGTGACAGAGGGATGGGGAGAAAAGTCAAGTAATGAATGGCATGGCAGGACATGGCCATGGCCTGAAGCATAACGAGCCAGAGGATCAGGATGGCCCAGTTACTGCAGCAGCTGGAAGAGAGGCAGGGAACATCCTTCTGCAGAGCCCCTCAGAGGAGCCCAGGTTCTCAACACATGTAATTCCTCCAATATTCTCCAGGTGAGGGCTTCATTTCATATCTCAAACCACTAGTCTTGCTGTTTTTCCACCAGGCTGCATTTCAAACTTTGTGTCTCAGCAGGATACAATGATTATGTTAAAGCTTCAGCAGTTTCTTAACTCTCTCTGGGTTGAGATCAAGAAACCATAAGTAAGCACTAAGATGGTGATCATGGATGCCTGCCAGGCACCAGGGTCAGTTCAGCCAAAAACTTGCTAGGAAATTTCCTATTTGTCTGAAAAAATGGGGTCCATCCCAAACAGGAAAAAGAAGCAAGGTTTCTGTGCCTTCTAAACATGCCTCACGAAGTTGTCCTTCAGCTGTTTACCTAGACTCAGAGATTTAAGACTTGATGTTACAGACTATCAAATCACAGGTATTTCCCCATCCACTGGGACACCTCAGTTGTCTTTGAAGGTGGTAAGTGATGTCATGAATGTAAGAGAGGCTAATGGTCTCTTAGTCCAGCTCTTCACTTTCTCACCTTCCATCACTAACA
The DNA here is from genome assembly GCA_004027635.1 of Crocidura indochinensis. Classification (NCBI taxonomy): domain Eukaryota; kingdom Metazoa; phylum Chordata; class Mammalia; order Eulipotyphla; family Soricidae; genus Crocidura; species Crocidura indochinensis. The sequence continues at coordinate 2,756 of PVKC010005802.1, read as the reverse complement.
GGGAACTTAACTGCCACATCAAAATGTGATATGGCAATGTTCAGTCATTCTTGCTAAGGAAACTTGCTCTGTGTCCAAATCATTGAGATAAGGAGAAAGTCATCCATGACATAACAAAATCCCAACCTGTTGCCTTGAATGGATGGAAGAGTTAAACTCTATTATGATGAAAAGCTCATTGAGGATCCAGAATAAAATAAAACAAAGTGTTCAAAACTTCAGGTTTCAAGTAGAAATAAGCATAAAATTATCCCCAAAGCAACATTTTTTTACATTATAGTAGGACAATTCTCTCTTCCCATCCACACAAAAAGGAAATGTAACAGGCTAAAGAGATAATGCAATGGATAAGACACTTGCCTTGCACCTATCAGCTCCATGTGCAATTCCGGCAACCTATGTGGTTTTCAGCTCTTGCAGGAGTGAGCAGAGCCAGGAATAAGCTCTGAGCATCTCTGGGGGTAACCCTTGAAACAAACCAAATAACAACAGCCACAGCAACCACAAGGGAAAAGTAAATTTGAGTTTACTAGGGAAGAAAATGGCAAAAGCACACGAGCAAATGAGCTTATGAATATGTGTGGTGATGGGGAAATGAATCTTTACTTTCCCGATGCTGAAAACAATATATTCAGCAGAGTGCCAGGAAGTGGAAACTGGTGGTAATGAGAGAAAAAGAAACAGCTGTGAAGAGTAAAGGGTTTTATTTTTTAACATTTTCATACCATGAGCTCTACATTAAAGAACACTCACTGGTTTAGAACTTAAAAAATAGTCACAAAGTTGGCTAGATTGCACAGGAGTTAAAACACTTGTCTTGCATTTAGCTGACCCTGGCTTGATTCTTGGTACCACAGAGGGTCTCCCATGCACTATGCTCCTGAGCAAAGAGCCAGAAATTGCATTTTTTGTGGTTCTAACTTAAATTATTCTGAATACTAATGGTTGCATGCTGAGCATTTGTAAATCTTTCTCCTTTGTCTTTTGCTCACTTTGACCTTGTTATATGGTGAAAACTAGGCATAGAACATCTGAGGTTGAGCTGAGGATCTCATACTTGTCCTGGGGTCTTTCAAAAATCACTGAGTCATCCTCTGGATTTTCTTTTATTTTTATTTATTTTTAATTATATCGTGGTGATTTACCAAGTTGATTATAATAAAGTTGTTTTAGGCTTTGCAATTTGTGCATGAAATCACCAGATGCAACTTTTTTCTTCAGAAAAACATAACAGTGGCACTAGGGAAGACAGATCTTTCTCTTTCAAAAACTGATAGTTGAGTTGAGTAGCTTCCCCAAAACATGTAGAAATAGAAAAAGAGCTTTCATGTTTTGTTTCACAGCCAGAGGTTTGATGCAGTGATTAAATATCAGCACTATAAATGTGTTTGTAGTCATGGTACTTAAATAAAGATATTAAATAAATAAATAAATATCAGCACCACATCCACAAATTACTGCAAAATAATCTTCCTGGACTTCAGGAATGGACATAGCTCTCTGTCTCTCTCTGTCTCTCTCTCTCTGTCTCTCTCTCTCTCTCTGTCTCTCTCTCTCTCTCTCTCTCTCTCTCTCTCAACTTTTTCTTGTCAAACAATATACTGGGTAGAAATTGGCTCCTTGTCTCTTTTTCAGCATTTTTTTTCTCTTCTGCATTATTCTTCTTTAGTACTGCTTTTATTTATTTATTTGTTTATTTATTTTTGAAACATGAAGAGGAGTGCCACACAAGATGGTACTCAGAAGTTTCTTAATCATTCTAAATCTCAATAATCTTATGCACTACCTTATAAAATTATTAGAAAAAAATGAATGAAATCACGTTCACACATCTCTCTAGTATTGGGTGTATAAAAGAACAACATAATTATTTTTCCTTGTCCCCATTCACCCTTTTGATTCTTTGCCTTCTCTGTAAGGAAAATTCATCTTCTTGCTTTGAAAGCTGCCTCTTGTCATTTATATGCTGGGGCTGTGAAAATAACCTGATTCTTGGTGTGGATGGGGGAACTAGAAGATACTTTATTTTATTTTTTGTTTTGGGGCCACACCTGGCAGCGCTCAGGGGTTACTCCTGTCTCTGCTCTCAGAAATCGCCCCTTCCAGGCTCTGGAGACCATATGGGATGCTGAGGATCAAGCTCTGGTTGGCCATGTGCAAGGCAAATGCCCTACCACTGTGCTATCTCTCTGTCGCCCTTTATGGTAACTTTTAAAGAGAATTTTTAAAAAATTCTTTAAGCCATTTTTATTGAAATACCAGGGTGTATCATACTGCTAATCATATTTTTCATTTTTGCAACATTACAATGCCCACTGAGAGACCACTTCCCTTATCAATGTCCTTAGTATACCCCCTGCATCCTTCCCTTAAGCTTAGCTCTATTGACAAAAATCTTCAGTTCATTTCTGATTATTTTTACCCTGCTGTTTTTTTCCTTATTATTTTTAATACCACATATGGAAGATCTCTCTCTCTCTCTCTCTCTCTCTCTCTCTCTCTCTCTCACACACACACACACACACACACACACACACACACACACACATACACATACACAGACGTGGTGATACCTACACATATATTGTTCAATAAAGCTAATCTCCCAGAATTTTCTAAAATTGTAAATCAATGATAAGTTATAAAGTAAAACTTTTTTTTCAAAAACTTTAGCCTTTTGCACAGGTATATAAATTAAAAATATTAATATTATAAATAATTCTATGCTAACTTTAAAATTGTTCCATATGGGACCC
>PVKC010005801.1:0-32399 GCA_004027635.1 Crocidura indochinensis | reverse complement strand
TGATTTTATTCCCTGGTACCATATATGGTGACAGGCACTCCAGCTAAATCTTTAATCTATAATCCTGGCCTTCTGAAATGATTATTCATGAGAAAGCAGTAAAGTTGAGCTTTTTAATATATGCCAGCATCCAGCAAACTCATTGTTCGTGATCTTAACAGGCTCACAGAACTAACTGGCTTAAATATTCTCTTCCTCCTGCCTCATCCAGGTTTGAAACTCGGTTGCTGAGTGCTTGGTAAAGAATGGTTTGCAAGAAAGGCAGGTAGATGGAAATCAAAACAACGATGAGGTGCCATCTCACACTACAGAGATTGGCACACATCACAAAGTATGTGCTGGCAGGAAAAGGAAGAGGAAGGAACTTTTATTCACTGCTTGTGGGAATGTATCTAGTTCAATCTTTATGGAAAGTAATATGGAGATTCCTCCAAATCCTGGAAATTGAGCTCCCATACTATCCAGCTATAGGGATATACCCTAGGAACACAAAAATACAATACAAAAATCCTCACACCTATATTGATTGCTGCATTATTTCTAATAGCCAGATTCTGGAAACAACCAAGATGCCCTTCAACAGATGAACGGTTGAAGAAACTGTGGTACATATACACAATGGAATATTATGCAACCATCAGAAGAGATGAAGTCATGACATTTTCCTGTACATGGATGTACAATGAATCCACTATACTGAGTGAAATAAGTCAGGGGAGAGATAAACACAAAGTACTCTCCCTTATCTATGGGTTTTAAGAAAAATAAATGACATTTTTGCAATAATCCTCAGAGACAAAGAGAGGAGGGCTGGAAGGTCCAGTTCTTGACATGAAGCTCACCACAAAGAGTGGTGAGTGCAGTTAGAGAAATAGCTACACTGAGAGCTATCATAACAATGGGAATGAATGTGGGAAGTAGAATGCCTGTCTAAAGTACAGGAGGGGATGAGGTAGGGAGGAGGGAGATTTGGGACATCAGGGATGGGAATGTTTCACTGCTGAAGGAGGGTGTTCTTAAATGACTGTAACCCAACAACAATCATATTTATAATCAAGTTGTTTAAATAAAAACATAATAAAAATTATAAAATGTAAAAAATGTAATTTTGCTTCCACTTATCTGAAAACAAATGTATTATGATCAACTATGTCAACTATGTGATGCATTTTTAATAAAGTAAATTAAAAAATAGCTTTACTCAGAGTTCTCCCTCTCTTGTGCCTGCATGTGGAGAAACACCTGGGATCTCTTAAAACTTACCATTTCACGCATATATCATTCAGGCAATTGAAATAGTAAACTGCGAACCACAGACTTATGTTACCTACTCATTAAACAGGGCCTGCTCATTGTACATGTTTTGGCAAATTAACATTTCCTCTCTCTCCTCCCTAATTCTTTACTTCTCTTTTTCTTCTTCCTCTTCTTCATCATCATCAATTCAATCTATGTCAAATAAAACCCACACTGTTAATTTTTCTTTAGGAAAAGAACTTCGATATATAAGGTGCAGCAGACAATATTACATAGGGTAGCTACCTACATAGGTAGGCCTCATTGTCACATTGCAAAACCTATGTGTACCCTAAACTGCTCCAGCCATTATATAACCCTAAAACCTTCATTTATCAAGGCCCAGCCCCATTACTGATGAATAAGTGATGACACATCTAGAAACTGGGAAAACTTCCAACTCCACCACACTGGCCCAATCTCTTTTATTTGGCCTACTTAATTTTTTTAAATTTAGTTTTACTATATTTACTTATTTTTCTTTCCTCCTCTCTCTTATCTTTTGTCTCCCTTCCTCTCTTTCCTAAGCTATACCTGAGCTAATTATTTATCTTAATTCAAAGTCAATTCTTAAGAGCTCACTCAGTCACATCCTATTAGGGTCAGACTTCTAACAACACCTTAAGAATAGATCACTAATGTACGTCTTTATGTGGGCATGAGTAATGCCAAGTAATACCAAGGCTTGACATAATATTATCCCAGAAAGGTGGAGGGTGTAGATCAAGCAAGAGTGAAGGTATATAGGAAATGGGTAGGAGAGGAGGGTGAAGGGTCACAGGAAATCCAAAGGGGGATGTTCCTACTGTGTAAAGAACTGTAAAAAACGATTTCCCAGAGTTATATCTTGTGATTCTAAAATTTTTATCTTTGCTAGTAAGATCTGCTGGTTACCACTCAAATGTGAACATGAGTTCACTTTTACCCAGAAAGTTAGACAGATTTTGATTTGGAGAGTGCTCTGGAGTCCAAGAAAAAAAAAAAACAGAAGATTCTGGAGAATAGCTTGAGCAGGTTGGTTCTATATTAGTTAATGGTTTGCAGATGAGGTAGCTTGAAAGAATCTTCAGAAGTATGAAAAATCAAAAACTTTCCACCTTGGGAGAAGCAACTATTCTATCTTCCTTGTATCTGGATGGTTATGCTTAACCAGGGGATAGTATCAAGAAGAATGCAAAATCCTTTTGCTTTCAGATTCCACCAATTCCAATGCAACTGAGGGAATCTTTCATCTGGAACTCGGAATGTGATTGTGAAGGCCAGACAGCTAAATGGAGTCATTTAATGGAAACACGGAAAAAGTTGGTAGACTGGGAGAAGCAGCTCAGAATCTGACCTGTCTCATAAAGCTCTAGAGGTGCTTTGTTTTACTTCACTAGCTTGTCTCTACTGTGATCTGATCCAAGAAGAGAGAGTGACTTCTACCCAGAAGGGAACTTGGAAAACCTGACTATGTATCCTAGAACTGACTTCTCAACCTGGAGGATGGGTGATAAAAGAATGACCTAGAATCCTGTGAGTTCTAAAGAAACATCTCATTGGAAAGGGCATTTTCCTTGGCCTATCACCTGGAACTTACCTGGAACTCTTGCCTGTTTGGAACTGATTAGAGGTGGAATCCAGTATGTAGCAGCCATGTCTGCTTAAGGGTGAGTTCAAGTGGTTTGTAAATTAAGATCTCTTTTCAAAGACAGTATGGTTGGGGGGAGATATGGGGATTTCGAATGGTCCAATTTGGGTAGCTGGGTTAATTCATTGCAATATTAATTGCAAATATTTCTTGTTTTTTTCCACTTACACAGATGTTTCACCTTTTAGCGACATTACCTATCTTTAAGTTTAGTTATGATATCAGAAAGTATCACATAATTGTGGAGTATGAAATTAGCTTAAGCCAGTTTGTCACAAAAGCAGGCGTCCCCAGAGACCTCTTGCTGGGGTCTTTATGCATAATCTTGTTAGGGGAAATAGAAACAGAGAAGGAAATAAACTTAGCAGAGATCATGAACTTGAATATTTATCCAGTCCAGCCTTGACTGGTTCAATAAGGTCCAGCAGACTAAAACTAGCAGTTGCAGAACTGAATCACCAATTCCTTAGAAAAAAACTCATGCAATTTTCTATTTCTATTTATGCCTTTCATATTATTATTAGGGAACATGTAATTTACCAAATCCATCTGAATAACAATGTGCTTGGGATCCTGCGCCAAAGGTTCAGATAATACATAGCTGATTTTGGTTGGAGATAATTCCTTGAAAAGCTGTAAAGCTTTGAGTTGTCTAATGGTAAAGCTTAAATTTTATAAAACATACCTCTACACCACTCAATGTTAACTGAAAAGGTGACTACTCCAAGGTTTGCGATTGATTCACAACAGAGTTCAGAGTTGCCATGTTTAATGAACAGTCATGTCTCTAAGAGATACAGGGCATGGGAATGAGTGCTGGTAGGATGGTAGTAGGAGAGATGGGAAGCCTCTGGTGGATGTTGCTTCTCTAACACATCTCTGAAAAGATGGTTTTTGTTTTTGTTTTGTTTTGTTTTGAGAACAGACTAATTTTCAACATGTTGTAAACTACCTGCACTAAAAATTCTTGGCATATATGTTTTTAAATACAGAACCTTGGGTGCAATTACAAACCTAAACAAAAATTCAGAGAGGAAAGACCCACTCCCAAATCATTTTAGATACATTCCTTCAGTTCAATTTTATGCATATTGAAATTGTGAGGCTAGGCTAGAGGGTTTTGCTTGCATGTGATCAACTTCTATTGGATCCCTGACATGGATCTGGTCCCTTAAACTGCAAACCAGGAGTAACTTCTGAGCACTGTTGGGTGTGGCCTAGCCCCTACCCCCTACGTAATTTAGAATTAGCTTGTAGAACTTTTGAGTGGGATAATAGGGTTAACTGATTGTTCCTACTGATGCTCCACATCACTAATCATCAGGGAGATGCAAATCAAAGCAACTATGAGGTACCACCTCACACCACAGAGAATGGCACACATCACAAAGAACGAGAACAAACAGTGTTGGCGGGGATGTGGAGAGAAAGGAACTCTTATCCACTGCTGGTGGAAATGCCGTGTAGTTCAACCTTTATGGAAAGCGATATGGAGATTCCTCCAGAAACTGGAAATCGAGCTCCCATACGATCCAGTTATACCACTCCTAGGAATATACCCTAGGAACACAAAAATACAATACAAAAACCCCTTCCTTACACCTATATTCATTGCAGCACTATTTACCATAGCAAGACTCTGGAAACAACCTAGATCTCCTTCAACAGACAAGTGGCTAAAGAAACTATGGTACATATACACAATGTAATATTATGCAGCTATCAGAAGAGATGAAGTCATGGAATTTTCCTACACATGGATGTACATGGAATCTATCATGCTGAGTGAAATAAGTCAGAGAGAGAGAGAGAGAAAAACGCAGAATGATATCACTCATCTATGGGTTTTAAGAAAAATGAAAGACATTCTTGCAATAATAATAACTTTCAGACACAAAAGAGAAAAGAACTGAAAGTTCCAGCTCGCCTTATGAAGCTCACCACAGAGAGTGATGAGTTTAGTTAGAGAAATAACTACATTTTGAACTGTCCTAATAATGAGAATGTATGAGGGAAATGGATAGCCTGTCTAGAGTACAGGCGGGGGTGTGTGTGGGGAGGAGGGAGATTTGGGACAATGGTGATGGGAACGTTGCACTGGTGATGAGTGGTGTTCTTTACATGACTGAAGCCCAAACACAATTATGTATGTAATCAAGGTGTTAAAATAAAATATTAAAAAAAAGATTGAGATACAAATGACGATATTGTTATTGAATAGTATCATTATACTATGGCCTTCAGAAAAATATGGAGTGTTGTTAACAGTCCTTCAGAGGAGGAAATGGTCTGTTTATAGTGCTTTACTGTAAAATAAAAATGAAAAGTATATAGTAGAGTCCAGGAGTTGGGTGAGGCAATCTCAGGCACCATATTTCTAACCCCGCAGACAAACGGGTCTGATGAAGCAGAGTAGTAGCAGTGGAGAAATAATACACAGCAGTCAGAAAAGATATCCATTGAAGTCAGCTTGCTTCATTCCTCACGACTTTGCCATGACTCTTTCTGCCATCTGCTTTCTTTGCCGAACTCTCTCTGACCTTCACTCCTAAGCCATGTGTCTTCTCTTGTCCTTGCTTTGCCTATGCTATGTGTCTTCTTTCTCTCCCCCAAAGCCAGCTCTTTTTTTTATTCTCTAGAACCCCACCCACCAGGGTGAGGGAGGCTCTGTAATCCAAGTGTGGTTTTAAATACCTAAAGAAGAGGTTAGGAAAAAGGAAGTTAAGGGAAAGTGTTCACCTTACACTTTTCAATTTCTGGGATATAAGGCATTATCACCATGACCACATTTCTGCCACCAATGTGTGGTCACTGAATATGATATTGCAAAGAACATGTAGTCTTGGCTCTGTGCCTTTGTCTGTGGCCCCACTTCTCCTCTAGTGCATCCTCCAAAAGTAATTCTAGAGGACAAAATAAATTCACTAAACAATACCTTATAAAAGATGAATATTTTTCTTTGCAATTTGAATAAGTTCAATTTATTGTTTTTGTTTGTTTTGCCTAATTGCACATACTATGACTTCCAGTAGAGTAAGCAATTTTTTTCAAGCATAAATTTAGATCAAATCCCAAGCTATTGTTCCAGAAAGCTATACTGGACATGGTGGTAGTCTTTATTACCTAAAATAAGTCATTTCAAAACCTTGGGCTATGCTTTTTGATGCTCATGTCAGTCACATATATATTTTGTTATTATATCAAAAACTCTGGTTTAAGCTCTGGAGAGAAGGCAGAAGACAGTTCGGCAAGTTCCCCAGTGAAACAGACAAGATTGATTCTGTTAGAATCTAAGATTTAGAATTAACTCTAATCTTTTTTTAATTAACTTTAATTTAAATGTTGAGGTTAGAATATTGTGTGCTTTTAGAGATAACTTTGCTTTGACTTCTGTACACTGCTTGCTTAAGAAGTTAACTGCTGTAAACCTAGCTTTACTGTGAGCTTAAGTGCAGCCATAACAAGCCTTAGTTTTTTTGTTTGTTTGTTTGTTTGTTTTGGTTTTTGGGCCACACCCAGTGACGCTCAGGGGTTACTCCTGGCTATGCGCTCAGAAGTCGCTCCTGGCTTGGGGGACCATATGGGATCAAACCGCGGTCCGTCCTAGGCTAGCGCAGGCAAGGCAGGCACCTTACCTCCAGCGCCATCGCCCGGCATCAAGCCTTAGTTTTAAGCTAGAAAGACTAGGCCCAGAAGAACAATCAGTTCCTGGAACCAGACCCTAAGATAAATGCCAAGAGTTACACCCATATAAGGCTAAACAGAAACTGACAGATGGCCAGATTTCAACAGTACCCTGGGTCTGCAGCAACAGACCCTGGATCCTGAGACTGCATCCCAATTAGCTATTTTTTGAGGCTACATTTGAACTACAACAAATCCTAAACTGAACTTGTACTAAGAACCAATAATTGTATTTATTTTTATTTTTATTTATTTATTTATTTGGTTTGGGGGCTACACCTAGTGATGCTCAGGGGTTACTCCTGACTATGCTCTCAGAAATCACTCCTGGATTGGGGGGACCATATGGGACACCAGAAGGTTGAACCATGGTCCATCCTAGGCTACTACATGCAAGGCAGATGCCTTATGGCTTGTGCCACTGTTCTGGTCCCAAGAACCAATAATTTTAAAAGATCAATGATCCAGAGGAGAAATCCCCAGGACTGAGCCTTAGTACCCTTTAAATTTGCCATGTGAGTTATTCTCAGGGTCGTTATTTCTCAGGAGAGTTGGACCCCAGCATGCTGGAATAAACTTCCTTGTATTTACATTACTGCCTGCCTTCCTGGTGGTCTTTTGGGTAGCAAATCCTGAGTTCTCAACTCTAACATTTTCTGGCCCTCAGTTGAGATTCTCACCCTATAGTCAAAGCAGGTTAACCTACTCTGCCTTTTCCCCAAAAAGCCAACCAGTTATAAAGCTTTCTATAGCCTAGTTAGTATCAAACGAAGCGGAGATATTATACTCAACCATTAGAAAGTGATCAACTGGACAAAGTAGCTCCTGTATTCTTTCTTGAGAATGAAATGCCAGTCTATGCAGTTAGAGGGCAGATCTCTGACTGTGTGTGAGACCAGAAAATGGGGATTATTATAGAAGCTGACTCTGACATCAGTTTTACAAGGAATCATTACAGTAAAACATAGAGCCCTTCCCAAGCATATTACCCACAGCTTGCAGAGGTTCCTGGGACTAGGGCAGAGAAGGGGCAGCCATATGGAAAATGAAAGGAGAGGTCTACCTCTTTTTCCTTTCCAATGTTCCATTTTCAGGCTTCTAACAGTGCTATGAAAGGGTCATTATGACTCTGGGAGCCTCCATCCCACCCCCACCCTTGCTAACAAAATCAAATACCATCTGAGCAACAATCAAGGATTTGTGGTTGGGGTTAATATTATCTGAAGTGTCTGCATGTAGGGTATTTTCCCCAAATATTCTACCCATCATGCATAGTATTACCGGCCTTATTATCAGTATTATTATCTTGAGAGAGAAGTGAGTCACAGAGAGATGCTTTAATATGCCCAGATGGAAAGTGTAAGGGTAAATCCAGAATTCAAACCCAAACCTATTTCTGTATTTTTTCTATATCTATTTGTTCTTTTGCTTGTGTGTAAACTTCTTAGAATTAAACTTATGAGCATTATTTCTCTCAATTTTCATCACTGAGTTACTAGGTAGAGAAATGTGTGTTTCTGAGTTTACAGACATGCAGTTTATACACAATGCTTTGTTTCTTGAAGCTCTTGGGTACTGATTACTGTGCAAATGAGAAAAGTTTAATTGTAATGTATGGGACCAAGGTGGTAACTTAAAAGGTTAGAACACATGCCTTGCATGCTCAAAGGCTCAACTTTCAATCCCTGGCACCATATAGATCAAAGACAACCTCCAGGCATAGCTATTGTGACCTCCTTCAAGCACTAAAGCACTAAACTATCAAGCTAGAATATTCCCATCCAATCCTGAGCAATGACGGGAAGCCTACCCTCCAATGCTACACTATCTCAATAGCCACATATTCTGACAAGTTAAATGTGTTGAAATAATTTTATTACTATTTATTGCTGCAGATAATTGTCAATATTCAATTGATGCAATTAATTTATAATCTGTAAGAAATGTGAGAACATACTTACCCAACAGCAGAATGTTGGTTATTGCTAAAGAAGTGTACATGACAATAGACACAAATAACTGATGACCATAAACAAATATGACAAATGTTTTGACCCAGTGATGTAAATAAAAGAAGGGTCACTTCACAAATCTGCATGTTTCTCAGACCCTAGGGTGTTGAGCTTACACAAGAACCAGGACTTTCTGTGTCCCATAGGAGAGTTGACTTTGCTCTCTAGATATTAAAATTCAAGTACGAATCATGAAAAAATTCAATTTTCCTCAGAAAAAGAGGGTCTCTGTTCTACAACCACTAGATATTCTCTGCCATCTTTCCACTTGCTTCCCTAAGAACACAATTCTGGGGCCATGGAGATGCTAAGGTCGTAGAGCACAGGGTTAGCCTTTGAGAGGTGCTGGCATTGATTTCCAGGCCCCTCAGAACCATTAGTCATGACCCTGCTTTTTAAAATAAGACAAGGGGTGGACAGGTAGTACAACAATTAAGGCATTTGCCTTGTATGTGCCTGATCTGAGTTTGAACCCTAGCATATGGTCTGCTGAGACGGCAAGGAGTGATTCCTTAATCTAGAGTCAAAAATAAGTCCTGAGTCCAGTTGGGTGTGTCCCAACACAAAAACAAAGAGAAATGAATGATGATAAATCATTTGCACTTGGACATGGACTCAAGATACTAATAGTATAGAGGAAAAAGAGGTAAGGAAAAAGGTGGACTAGAAGTAACAAGGACAGTGATGGATTGTCTTGGGCTCTTTAGTGGTGCACCAAAGATGTAGTTCTGAAGCAAGACCATAACCACTGAGCTGGACAGATAATGCAGGGGTTAAGGCACTTGCTTTATATGCAACTGTTCAATCCCTAGTACCATAAGTGGTTCCCCAAGCACTGCCAAGATTTTTCTCTTAGCACAGATTTAAGAATAAGTGCTGAGTACAGCCAATATGGTATGAGCACACATACCCACATATGCATACAATATCATAAATACTCTCAATATTATAGATATGTTACTTTTAGTATAAAAGTAACAAAATTTGGGGCTAGAGTGGTAGTATAGAAGGGAAGGCTTTGCCTTGCATGTGACCAACCCAGGTTCAATCCCCAGCATCCCATATGGTCCCTGAAGCCTTCTAAGAGTGATTCCTGAGTACAGATCCAGGAGCAACCTCTGAGCATCACCAGATGTAGCTAAAAACAAAACAAGGGGGCCAGAGAGATAGTATGGAGGTAAGGCATTTACCTTTCATGCAGATGGTCATTGTTTCGAATTCTGGCATCCCATATGGTTCCTGATCCTGCCAAGAGCAATTTCTGAGCTATTTCAACCTCCACTGACAATAACTAAAATGTCACCCTAAATTAACATGCTATAATGTAGGAAAAGGAGTAATTGTGAGATCCATTTCTGCCAAGTTAGATCTAAGGAAAAGTTAGTGAAACAGCTTTCTCATGATACTAGGAGCTGGTGATCCAACTCCAGGACCTAGGAAATAGCTCAGTGTTTTTGTTTGTTTGTTTTTGGGCCACACAGAATGATGATTAGGGGTGATTCTTGGTTCTGATTCTAACGATTATTTCTGGTGGTACTCTGGAAACAATATGAGATATCAAGATCAAACTCAGCTCGGCCACATGTAAAGCAAGCACCTTATCCACTATTCTATCATGTTAGCCTCTGTTTAACCCATTGTTAAGTATTATGCAACTTTAAGTTCAAATTTTTCTAATGGTTTATACAATCTTTCTGAGCCCAAATTTTCTTACATAAAACATGCCTGGAGTTTCAGAGGGTAAATATGAGGCAGAGGACATGCTCTATGAGAAATTTGAATTAACCTAGGTCACCCAACAATACTGCCTCAAAGTAAGCATTCAGTATATTTCAGTTAAACATGAAGAGATGGAAGGGGCATAAAGTACAGCTTCTGATGAATATATATTTTGCTGCAACTCTTGATGAAACTTCTGATGTAGAGAGTGAATAATACAGTGATGTTTTTCTTTAATGCCTTATATATAGGTTCATGTGTGTTGAATAATATGTACTTCTTTCTCTCTCTACACACACACACACACACATATATATATATATATATATATACATATATATATAAAATATACTTTTTTCACTCCTAACACCTTTCTTTGGGTCTTTGATAGGGAAATATTATTTCCCCTTTCTCTGGGAAAAATTTATTTTTATTTGTGTTTGTTTGCTTTAGTTTTAGACCATACCTGGAGGCACTTAGGGGTTACTCCTGGCTCTGCACTCAGAAATCACTGTTGGCAAGCTCAGGAGACCATATGGAATGCTGGGATCAAACCCATGTCAGTAGTGTGCAAGGCAAATACCCTACCCACTGTGTGATTCCTCTGAGCCTGGGAGGTTTATTTTAAAAACTCAGAAAACATTTATTTACTTACAGAGAAAATTCTTAAATGGAGAGTTGTAGCATTATGTCTCATCAGATCAAACTTCCCTAATAACATTTTCAAAACTGTCTAAGTGTGATCAGACAATATGTTTGACTTAAATCGCAGACAGGAGGATTTTGAACTCATATGATAATATTATGAAGCCAGGATTGTCCCTGATAGGAGAATTGCCCTCTCCAGGAAAGCTGTGTCGCCTGTTTCCCTTCACTTTGTCCATCAAAAGTGACAACTCTTACAGATACTGGGTGGCTGCTGCATTGGCTTTATTTTTCTACTTTTTAGAAAGGAATCAACTTGTCTATGAAAATCATTCCCCCCCCCTTGTTAGACCAACAGTGGCTTTTACACTCTCCCCCTTCATCTTCAAGTGAAATTTGAAAGGCATCAGTTTGCTCCAATAACAAAGGGAAAGAAAGAAGCTTAGTCTGTGCTCCTAAAGTGTCCCTGTGAAGTGCTCCTGTATTTTATCTTCTCAGGACTGTGGAGAAAATGGCCCTTTATTCCTTGAGAAATTTTCAAGAGGTAGAGAATTGACAACTCATTATATTTTCCTTTTACCTACACTATTCTTTCTTTCTTTCTTTTCTCATTTAAAATGTTTTAAATTTTATTTTATCCTTCTAGGCACAGAGACATATTTCTTTAAAGTGTTTTGTGGAATTGAGGCTGTTGCTGATATAGGCAAGCTGTGAAGGTTTGGCATCCCCAGGCATATTTTTCATTGATTTTTTTTCATTTTGAGATTTTTTTCATTTTATTTTTTTCATTGAGAGATGACTTAAATGGCAGTTTTTCTCCTGCCATTTTGTATGTCCCTGAAATGAATTATTCCACTCAGCTTCCTCATTTGCAAAGAACCTATAGATACAACCTTAGAGTTGTATCTATAGGAATTATGTGAGTAATGGAGAAAATCTACATAGTCTAGAATAAAATGAACATTATATATTTTTGAAAAATATTTAAATGTCCTCGTAAGTCTACATTCCATGTATTTTTGTTGAGCCCCTGATAGAAGAGCAGGAGCTGTTCTTACACCAGCATACATTTCCTTGCTGGTATTCACAATATTACAGACACTTGGAAAGATTTGTAGCTTGCCAACTGCCACAAGTCAGCCCTGTATTCTCCAAGTGTTGGCAGTTTCAGCCACGAGGAAGGACTGCACAATAGAATGCAATCCACTCTCTGCTAATATCTAAAAACCCTTCTCATCTGCACTTGGATTATAGGAGCATTTAAAATTCTACTGAGAGAACCTTGGTGTACTAGAATCAACTGATGGAGAGACAGAGTGGTGGACTGAAAGTTTTATTGACAAGCTGGTAGGCGGCAAGCCAGTGAGCTAGCATCCTCAAAATAACCACCTTGCATAGATTATTCCTAGTGGGGTTCTGAAGACTGTATAGGATTCCTAGTATCAAAAAAAAATCTGTAAAGTTCAAAGTATGTGGAACAACCAGGAGACCTGCAAAAAAGGTTGCATGTTTGAGTGTGTAACACTGGAACCCTAAGCTGCGCATTCAGAAACCCATAGCTGTTTGACTCCTTATATGAGTGGTTCTCAACTACTAGCTCAACTTCCAGGCAGCTGGAGGATTCTGCAGAATTCAACTGTTCAGTGTGCTAGCCTGGTTGGCACCTGGCAGTGCTCAGAGATCAGCACATGCAGTGCAGGGATTGACCACAAACAGGAATTACTCCTGCAAGCTTGGAAGACCTCATGTATTCCTACTTTCCTGCGTGAGACAGCTGAGAAAGAACCCAGCTAACACAATCTTCTCAGGGCTCCGCTTTGTGGCCATATGCATCTTCTAGTCCATGAACTCCACCACAAAAAAAATAGTAAAAATTCACACAAGTGTGTCAATGAGGAAACAATGCAGAACAATACCATTTATAGAGAATGAAGATGGCATCTCTGATGATCCGAAAAATACCAACCAGCTAGTTAGCCTCTCAGATAAGGAATTTAGAGTAGAAATATGGAGGATATTCATAGAATTCAAGGAAAACATAGATCAAGCTGAACAGACCACAAAGATAGAAATCAAAAAACTCCAAACTAAAATAACAGACTGAGAAAAACTTGGTAGATGAAATGGAAACCTCAATGGAAAGCCTCTTCAACAGTAAGAGAGTAACAGCAGCTGAGGACAGAATTAATGAGCTGGAGGATAAGATGCAGAACAACTCTATACAGCAGAAAAGATTGAAAAAGAACCTTAAAACAGATGATCAGACAATATAAAAGAATATGAACACATGAAAATAGAATTATTTAATAAACAACAAAAACAATATAAGAATCGTTAGAGTCCCAGAGACCCAGGAAGAATCAACAGTCAAGGACATCATTAAAGAGAAACTCCCAGAGCTAAAGACTGCATGCAACCAAATCTTGCTTGCCCAAAGAATACCAGCTAAAAGAGACCCAAGGAGAAGCACCCAATACACATCCTAGTCACAATGATGAATCCCACAGATAGGGATAGAATACTGAAAGCAGCAATATCAAAAAAGGAAGTTACATTCAAAGGAACATCCTTAAACTTTACAGCAGACTTGTCACAAGAAACCCTTAAGGACAGAAGGCAGTGGTAGGATATAGTGACAAAAATGAACAAAATGAATGCTTCACCTAGAATTCTGCACTCACCCAGACTCACTTTCATGTTTGAAGACAATATACATAGTTTCACAGATAAACAGCAGCTCAGGAATGCCAGAATTTCACCGTTCCTCTTACAACTGATATGTGGGGGTCACTGAGCAGGGGGCCTAGCCAATGGACCCTTGTACTGAATATTAGAGCAGGGGGATGAAACCTCTCCCAGGCCAGACTGGGCCTTCAGGGTAATGCCTGGCAGCGGGGGCTTTGAGGGGTGAGGAGAAGAGAAACCAGACCCTTCCATGATCATAAATGGGGCTATGCAAGAGAGGTCCTTTCTCACTAGTCCTTATTTTCAAAAGCACATGGGCAGCGCCCGTGTTACAACTATACTTTTTTAATTAAATAATTTTAATTAAATAATTTTTATTTTGACCAATGTGGATTACAAATCTTTTACAATAATATTTTAGGCACATAGTGACATTGAATCATGGGCATTCCCAACACCAGTGTTGTTCTCCCTCCACCCCTGTACCCTGCATGCATATACCTTTCCTATGACCCTCTTGCTGCTAATATAAGTGGTCCCCTCTGTGTCTAGCTTGTTGTAGATTGGGTTTCGATTCTGTTGTCATTGACTTTGGATTTGGTGTTCAAGTTTGATCATTTTTTATTTCTACTCCATGTTCATACACCTGTTTGGACTTGGTACCCTCCATTATTTCTCCCTCAATTTTTGAGGCAGAACAAGATGGTTCAAGTTATGTGGTTCTATATGGAGGGAAGAAAAATAAAGAGAAGAAAAGGAGGAAATCAAAAAAGAAAGGAACGTGAGTAATCCTTCTATAGATATAAAAATAAATGTAAGAGAATAAAGGGAAAAAGGAAGAAAACATAAAAACCATACCAAAAAACAACCAAACAAAAGAACCAAAAAAACACCACAGCAATAAAGACAACAACCAAACTATAACCATAGTCCTGAAATAAAAACAAAGTACACAAAAAAGAGAAAAATGACAACAACAATAATAACAACAAAAATTAATTTGTGCTTTTTTTTCCATAGGCACAGTAAATATTGGGTAGATTAGAAAGGAATTCCCTTGGCCTAAGAGATAAAAGGTTTCTTGTCCCTTGAAGCATATTGTCATGGGAATAAGTATAGGCTCTTTTTCTCTACCCTAGGTCCTTTGTGCTGTCTGGAAACTTTCCACTCAGTTGTGGATGATAAAATCAGGCCTCTGTAACTATATATCTCAGTATTTTCACAGGTCATATGATGGAGACAAGAGTGAAAGCTTTCTTTATGTTTCTAGAAGTTCTGTTCCAACACTGTAATTTTAATAAGTCTTGGTTTTTGCACCAATTCTAGTACAAAGCCTAAGATAAAGTTTTTCATTATGTTTCCAGATGATCTGCTCAGTTGCAGTTGTCTCAGCCAGACCTCTGTAATTAGAGATGTTGGTTGTTGTACAGGTCACAGGCCAAAGCCTAAACTCGGGTCTGTTTGACTGGTCCCAGGATAAGTTCTGCCCAGTCACGGTTGTCACAGTCTTCTGTAGTTGGTGATCTTGGCTTTTGCCCAGATCAAAAGGATGACGTGTCTTCTGATTTTATCTTATTGTTAGGTAGTGAGGTAAGACAACCTGCTCTTAACCCTAGTTGTTGACATTTCCTCATTGTCAGGATGGCCCATATTGGTGTCTGAGCAGTATTAAGAGGGAGTTAAGAGTATTAAGAGCAGTCCCAGAGGGAGTTTGATCCTGGAACTGTTGCAGATAACCATGTCAGACTATGTCTGAGATCTAGGGTTCAAGGTTGGATGGTCGCTGTCTAATCACTTGGAGTCTAAGTTAGGACCACATGACAGATGTTCGTGTTGAGAGGCACCCCTGTATTGTAAAATGTATGAGTTCTTATCCCTTGTAGATAAGAGCTTGTTTCTATATGTAAATTTCCCCCCTTTTTAGTATGCCTTTGCAAAAACATGGTGCTATATAATTTGCTGGTGCATTTGGGGGTAAGAGAGAAAAACTATGAGGCTCCATCTAACCTGAGCTTTTAACCTGAGCATTTAACCTGAGCTTTTATCACAGGCAAGACTTTTTCTTATAGTTTTTTTTTGTATCAAGCAGAACCAAAACAGGTGAAGTTAAGGAAAAGAAGATAACAAAACCGATATATATATATACAATACATATATATCTATATACATTTTTATATATAATACAATCACATATAAAAATGAAATAAAATAAAAATGAGTTTAAAAAGCAATTAAAGGAACAAAGTGATACAGGAGACAACTTACATTTGGGGATGGGATAAACAGTTAAGAGGTATTATATTATATTATTATATATTATATATTATATCCTATTCTATAGAAAATATAAGAGTCCCTATTATCTTTTGAGATATTCTTGTAGTGGGTGGGATCCAGGGCACATTTACATCACACACCCTGGTCTTATTCAGTTTGAGAAATGATTTGCTGCTGAAAAGGCTTAGATATAGTTCTTGCACTAGGGGTCCTTCCGGAGCTGAATCTGGTATCAAGCAGCAGTCCACAATTGGCGGGGGGGGGGGGAGGATGAGAAGGAGGGCCACAGAGCATGAGTCAACAGGAGTGTTGGTTGTGGTTTCTTGCCAGGGGACAAGATGCGGGGCTGAATGAGTGTCCCTTTGCTTGGGAGCTGGATGATGGCTTATTGTGGCAGGCAGTTGATCTTGATAGCAAATGAGTTAAAAACTGAGGGTAAAGAGCATTAATAAGGCAGGATATCAAATTGGGATTGGGGGTGAAGGGATAGTAGGATTTCTGAAGGGGGAGGGCTAATATATAGGACAAGTTATATACACTATAGGCATGGTTTGTTTACAGTTTAGGCTTTGCTCTTACAGAGGAGTCCTCTTTCTATGTACTCATGCCCACATAAAGACAAACATTAGTAATTTGTTCTTCTTTGTTCATTTAGTAAAGACTTATTTTTAATTAATATCTTTATTTAAAAACCTTAATTACAAACATGACTGTGGTTGGGTTTCAGTCATGTAAAGAACACCCTCTTCACCAGTGCAACATTCCCATCACCAGTGTCCCAAATCTCCCTCCTCCCCACCCCACCCCTGCCTGTACTCTACACAGGCTTTCTACTTTCCTCATTCATTCACATTGTTATGATAGTTCTCGATGTAGTTATTTCCCTAACTACACTCATCAATCATCACATGTTGAGCTTCATGGAGTGAGCTGGAGCTTCCAGCCCTCCTCTCTTTTGTCTCTAAAATTATTGCAAGAATGTCTTTTATTTTTCTTAAAACCCATAGATGAGTGAGACTGCTCTGCATCTATCTACCTACCTCTGACTTATTTCACTCAGCATAATAGATTCATGTACATCCATGTATAGGAAAATTTCATGACTTCATCTCTACTGACAGCTTCATAACATTCCATTGTGTATATGTACCACAGTCTAATTCCATCAAAAAATGGCGAGAAGAAATAGACAATTAGACAAAAAAGAAATATAAATGGCCAAAAGGAACATGAAAGAATGCTTCACATCACTAATCATCAGGGAGGTGCAAAATAAAACAACAATGAGGTACCATCTTACACCACAGAGATTGATGTACATCATGAAGAATGAGAACAAGTAGTGCTGTCGGGGATGTGGAGAGAAAGAAACTGCTGATGGGAATGCTGTCTAGTCCAACCTTTATGGAAAGTGATGTGGAGATTCAGCCAAAAACTGGAAATTGAGCTCCTATAGGATTCAGCTATACCACTCCTAGGAATATACCCTAGGAACACAAAAATACAATACAAAAATCCCTTCCTCACACCTATATTCATTGCTACACCATTTACAATAGCCAGACTCTGGAAACAACCAAGATGCCCTTCAACAGATGAATGGCTATCGTGATTTATTCTAAGGTTAGATAATGGCTGGAGCAGTTTAGGAAGACCATAGGTTTAGCGTCTCGAATACTAAACAATGTGGTAATGAGGCCTACCTATGTAAGTGGTTACCCTGTCTGCTGCATCTTATGTTTTGAAGTTCCTTTCCTAAAGAGAAACTATCAGTGTGGGTTTTATTCTACATAGATTGAATTGATGAGGAGGAGGAAGAAGAGAAAGAAGAAAGAAGAGAAGTGGGGAGAAGAGAAAAAGAACAAGAAAGAAAGGAAATGTTAACTTGCCCAAACATATTTGATGAGTAGGTCCTGTAATATAAGTCTGTGGTTCACAGTTGACTTTTTCAGTAGTCTGAATGATCAAATGTTTCGGTGCTAATAGAGGACATATACCATAAAAATGGGTATATTAGAATTTCTTATCAAGACATTTTTATAATGCAAACTGAATATTGTGTCTAGTATGTCTGAGCACTGAGGTATCAAATTAGGGTGTCCACCATTTGTATCCAAGAATCCAAGTGGACAGAGAAGCTAAAAAGTTATTTTATACCTAGGAAGTTTAAGGCACTAAGACATATTGTTAGGAAATGCTGTCACTGGAATCTCTGGCTTCCAATCATATTCTTCACTTATATCTGTGTATAAACTCCCTATGACATTCTTATAGGCCTTTGTAGTAAAAAGCTGATTACACACCTGTTCACTAAATTGTTCTCATTGCTGCTGGTTTCCTTATGGTGTATTGGATAGTCTAGACTTTGTGTTGATCCTTTTTCACTTGTTCTGAACACTTTTCTCCATTAAATGCTGACAATTACAGTATTTGGAGTTTCTACCCTATTAAACCATTGCATTTGTTCTTGAGGTATATATGGCATATATTCTAAGTACGTCAGAAAAGTGCTATTATTCTGTATTTAGCCTTCATCCTGGTTCACATAATTTAACATAATATTTTGTAGATCCATCCACATTGCTATAAAATCCATGACTATATCATTTCTAACTGCTATGTAGTATTCCATTGTGTATAAATAATACATCTTCATGATCCACTCATCTGATGTTGGGCATCGAGGTTAATTCCAAACCTTGGCTATTTTCCTGAGTGCTGTGATAAATAGTGAGGTGTACACATACTTTGGGATGAATTTCCTTCCAAGTTGGGTATGGATACCCAGGAGAGCAATTGCTGAGTTATGTGGCAGCTCAATTCTAAGTTTACTGAGCACTCTCCACACTGTTTTTCATAGGTATTAGACCAGGCAGCATTCCAACCAGCAGTGGATGAGAGTTCCTTTCTTGCCACATACCCACCAACAGAGACTGTTCCCATTATTTTTGATGTGAGCCATCCTCAGTGGTGTAAATGGTACCTCGCTGTTTTCTTGATTTGGATTTCCTCAATGATGAGTATATGAGCATATTTCTTGTGTCTGTTGGCCATCTTTTGTTCTGCCTCATAGGAGTGTCTATTCACTTCTCCCCATTTTTCTATGGCTTTATTAGATTTTTTTGGAGCTCACCTTTCAGAGTGCTTTGTATATCCTCAATATCAGGGCATTGTCTGATGTTCTGAGTGCAAATTTTTTCCCATTCCATTAGCCATCTTCTAGAATTAACTAGGGTTTCTTTTCACCATGCAGAAACTTTTAGTTTGATGTAGTCTCATTTATTTAGGTTTAATGCTAAAGTTCTTGCCATTGGCATCCTGTCCTCAAAGATGTTTTTAAAAATATATTTTATTTAAGCACCTTGATTACAAACATGATTGTGTTTGGAATTCAGTCATGTAAAGAACACCACCCATCACCAGTGCAACGTTCCCATCACCATTGTCCCAAATCTCCCTCCTCTCCACACCCCCCCTCCACCTATACTGTAGACAGGCTCTCCATTTCCCTCATACGTCTCATTTTCAGGACAGTTCAAAATGTAGTTATTTCTCTAATTAACCTCATCACTCTTTGTGGTGAGCTTCATGAGGTGAGCTGGAACTTCCAGCTTTTTTTCTTTTGTGTGTGAAAATTATTATTGCAAGAATGTCTTTCATTTTTCTTAAAAACCATAGATGAGTGATACCATTCTGCATTTTTTTCTCTTTCTCTCTGACTTATTTCACTCAGCATGATAGATTCCATGTACATCCACGTGTAGGAAAATTTCATAACTTCATCTCTTCTGACGGCTGCATAATATTCCATTGTGTATATGTTCCACAGTTCAGTTTCTTTAGCCATTCGTCTGTTGAAGGGCATCTTGATTGTTTCCAGAGTCTCGCTATGGTAAATAGTGCTGCAATGAATATAGGTGTAAGGAAAGGGTTTTTGTATTGTATTGTATTTGTATTGTACTGTAATCTCTGCTTTCACCTGCTTGGAGAGTGGATTTTCCTCCTTGAATATGCCTGTAGTCTCAATCCTGGAGTGTTTTGCCTACATGTTGTTCTATGTATCTTATGGTTTCAGGTCTTTCATCCATTTGGATTTTATCTTCGTACGTGATGTTAGCTAGGGGTCTAAGTTCAATTTTTTGCAAGTGGTTAGCCAGTTGTGCCAACACCACTTGTTGAAGAGGCTTTCTTTGCTCCATTTAAGATTTCTTGCTCCTTTATCGAAAATTAGGTGACTGTATGTCTAGGGAACACTTTCTGAGTACTCAAGCCTATTCCATTGATCTGAAGGCCTGTCCTTATTCCAGTACCATGCTGTTTTGGTAACTATTGCTTTGTAGTAAAGTTTAAGGTTGTCCTATCACATCACCTAATGGTAAGAGGAAATCAGAAGATGTGGCACCTTTTGATCTGAACAAGACCAAGAGTGCAAACTACAGAAAACTGACTTTGACAACCATGACTGGGTAGAACTTATCCTGGGACCAATAAGAAAAATCTTTCCCTAGGTTGTAGCCCAGGACTTGTACAACAATCAAAATCTCTAATTACAGAGGCTCGACTTTGACAATGGAGACTGAGCAGAACTTTTGGATCCATAAGGAAGACTGTATCCTAGGCTTCAGCCTAGGATAAGAGCAAAAACCAAGACCACTCACTACAGAAGATTGATTACAACAATGATGGAATAAAACTTCTATAACCAGGGCCCGGGAGATAGCATGGAGGTAAGGCGTTTGCTTTTCATGCCATCGGTTTGAGTCCCGGTGCCCCATATGGTCCCCCGTGCCTGCCAGGAGCAATTTCTTAGCATGGAGCCAGGAGTAACCCCTGAGCACTGCTGAGTGTGACCCAAAAACCAAAAAAAAATTTCTAGAACCATAGAGACTCTATACTAGACCTTGTTCTAAGATCAGTGAAAATACTGAGATCTCTAGCTACAGAGGACTGGTTTTATTATCTTCAACTGAGCAGAACGTTTCCTGGTACCATATAAAAGACATAATGTCAACAACAGAATTGTTACCCTATCTAAAATAAGCTATACACAGAGGGGAATAGTTTCACTAGCACTCTGGGGGAAAAGGAGAGATATGGGACACATGCTGGGAAAAGGGATGGAGGGAGGAGGACAACCCTGGTGGTGGGAATGGCTCTGATTCATTGTCACTATGTACCCTACATACTACTGTGAAAGATTTATTATTCAGTCTTTAGTCACAATAAAAATTATATTTAAAAAATTCCAACAGCTCAGAAACTTTACAGAAATAAAACCAGCCTTAAAATATAAAATGAAAGGTCTCCTTTAAGACAAGATAGGCCCAAAGACACACCAAATTTATACATAAAGATGGCACTAAATCCCATGACAATTATCTCTCTCAAGCTCAAAGGACTTAATATACCAGTTAAGATACACAGAGACATAACAAAATGGATCAAAAAGCTGAATCTAATGTTCTACTGATCAAAAAGCTGAATCTAATGTTCTGCTGCCTACATATATATATATATATATATATATATATATATATATATATATATACACACACACACACACACACACACATATATATATATCTGAGTAGTCAAACAAACACAGACTTAAAATCAAAGGTAGGAGGAAAATTACTAAAAAACAATTCCAGCCCTCACTTGTTACTGTTGGCCCGCCTCACCAGCCCCACACCCTGCCACTGCCCTGAGAAATGCTTTGATTACCTGCAGTCCTGAGGCAGATCCAACCAGTGTCTAGGGCACTGGCACCTCATTTCACCTGAGCTTATTCTAAAGATGTCAAAATCAATGCTGATGCCCCGGTCTTAATTCTTCCTTCAAGATGTCAACTTTTAGTTGATGTCATAGCTGTTACTATGGGACCAACGGGAATAACAGTGATTATTTAACAGAGTTGGGAAAGTCCCAAAATAACCAAAGATAGTGTGACTGTTGCTAAGTTCATTAACTTAAAAGATAAATATAGGGGCCGGAGAGATAGCATGGAGGTAAGGCATTTGTCTTGAATGCACAAGAACAGTGGTTCAAATCCCAGGAGTCCATATGGTCTCCTGAGCATGCCAGGGGTGATTTCCGAGAGTAGAGCCAGGAGTAACCCCTGAGCACTGCAGGTGTGACCCCAAAAAATATAAATATAAAAATATGGCACCATATTTGTTCAAGATGTTGCCAATAATACAATTGAATAGGCTGGAGAGGGTACCACTCCTACTACTACTGTACTGGCATGTTCTATTGCCAAGGAGGGCTTTGAAAAGATTAACAAAGGCGCTAATCCTGTGGAAATCAGAAGAGGTGTGATGCTAGCCATGATGCTGTAATTGCTGAACTTAAAAAAAGCAGTCTAAACCAGTGACGACTCCTGAAGAAATTTCTCAGGTATCCACAATTTCTGCTAACATAGACAAGATTGGCACCATCATTTTAGATGCAATGAAGAAGGTTGAAAGGAAAAGCGTCATCACGGTCAAGAATGAAAAAAATTAATGAGAATTAGAAATTATTGAAGGCATGAAATACTTCATTAATATTTCAAAGGTCAGAAATGTGAGTTTCAAGATGCCTATATTCTGTTGAGTTAAATTAGTGTTCAGTCCATTGTACCTACTCTTGAAATTGCCAATGCTAATCGGAAACCCTTGGTCATAATTGGTGAAGATGTTTGTCACAGACCAATTCAGGAGTGAATAACTCCTGAATATAGAAATCACATTTTATTCAGAAAAGCCTACTTTGAGCAGTCACACAAGCTGACTTCTTTGTCAAGGATAGTCTGAAATGTGAATTTCGGCGGCTGTGCCATCTTCACGCTTTCCCTTTAAGAAAAATCGGGCATCAGTAAATTCCTTTCCTTCAGACAAAGGAAGACAGTACCAAACTGATGCACCCCCACAGAGCAGTCTCTCTGACTCGATCTTGGCGCCAAAGAATGTTTTATTTTTTCCTCAAAGCTCAATATGTATAACTAGTTTCGATGTTTTCCCATAACACAAAACATCTCCTCTCTTTCCCTGATAATTGCTAACTTACCTAAGGAATTTCTCACTTCCCCATAGCTCCCTATTTTTTCTTACTTCCTAAATATTACCTGTGTTTCTCTCTTTCTTACCCAAAATATATACAAAATTCCTTTCCATCCTCAGCACCTGGTCTTTTTAAGATGCAACATTTTCAGCTAGCCATTCATTGTCTTTCCTCAACTCTGGTTTCTCTACCTGTCACTTCATATGCTAATTCTAGCTTTAATCTCAGTGATTCAACCCCTTTTCTTTTCTTCCTGGCTATGCCTCACCTTGCATTCCAGAGTTTACTTTATAAGACTGAGCTGAATTTAATAAAATTTGTCCTCGCTCCACTTCACGCATGGTCCCCACATGTAACTGTGTGACCTTCTCATTTTCTACATTAATATTTTCTGTTAGCATACCTTCCCGTGTCTTGACCTCTCCCATGTCAGGTTATGAAAACCCACGTAGCAAATATTAATAGTTACAGACATTAGCCGTCTGTAACAATGTTGATGACAAAGCTCTGAGTACACTTGTTTTAAATAGGCTAAAAGTTGGTCTTCAAGTTGTAGCAGTCAAAGAGTCAGGATTTGGTGATAATAGAAGGAACCAGCATAAAGACATGGCTAATACTAATGGTGGTGACATATTTGGAGAAGGACTGACTAAATCTTGAAGATATTCAACCACATGATTTGAGGAAAGTTGGAGAGGTCATTGTAATGAAAGGTCACCCTATGCTCTTGAAAGGAAAAGGTGACAAGGTTCAAATAGAAAAGCATATTCAAGAAATCATCGAGCTGTTAGATATTACAACTAGTGAATATGAAAAGGAAAAACTGAATGAGTGTCTGGCAAAACTCTCAGATGGTGTGGGTGTGCTCGAGGTTGGTGGAACAAGTGATATTGAAGTAAATGAGAAGAAAGACTGAGTCACACGTGCCCTCATTGATACTCGAACTGCTGTGGAAGAAGGGATTGTTCTGGGAGGGGGTGTACACTGCTTTGGTGCATTCTGGCCTTGGATTCACTCGTGCCTACAAATGAAGATCAAAAATCAAAATAGACATTATTAAAAGAACACTCGAGATTTCTGCAATGATCATTGCTAAGAATTCAGGTTTGAAGGACCATCGATTATTAAGAAAATTTTGCTGAGTTCCTCAGATGCTAATTATGCTATGGTTGGAGACTTTGTGAATATGGTGGAAAAAGATTGATCCAACCAGATTGTAAGAACTGCATTGTTGGATGCTACTGGAGTTGCCTCTCTGTTAAGAACAACAGATGTTGTAGTCACTGAAATTCCTAAGGAAGAAAAAGACCCTGGAATGGAAAGAGGTATGGGAGATGGCATGTTCTAATTCTTAGAATAGTTCTTTTGCATTATTAATGGACTCTGAGAAGAAACTCAAGGTAAATGATCCTCACCCATATCTTTAGAGAAGTCAGTTGAAGGAAAAAAGTTGAAGAAAAGGCTGGCTGATTCTTTAAAATATCACTATAATCAGTTTAATAGTTTCAGTTGGCATCATATAATGGTTTACTTCTGTAATTGTTCATGCCTACAGATCATTTATTTTGTACTTTTGAATAAAAAAGTATTTGTACATTCCCGATGACTGAGTGCAAGAGCCATGTATCAATGTACTGCTTTCAACTTAAATCACAAGGCATTTTTACTACTATTTTGTGAAGCTCAGGATTTTAGTGCTTGCCATCACCAGATGAAAAGTTAAGCAACCTTTCTGTGGAGAGTAAAGTAGAAAAATCCAATTTATGTGAGAACCTTTGTGCAATAAAAACTGTTTAAATTTATAAAAAGGAAAAGAAACAAATAAAACAACTCTCTTTAAAAAGCTGGGTGGGGCTGAAGTAGCAGCACAAGTAGTAAGGCATTTGCCTTGCAAATGGCTAACCTAGAACAAAAGGCAGTTCAATCCTTCAGCGTTCCATATGGTTCCCCAAGCCAGGAGTGATTTCTGAGCTCATAGTCAGGAGTAACATCTAAGCATCACCGGGTGTGACTCAAAAACAAAACAAAAAAAATGATGGAACGGCCATACTAATATCAAATGATATAAGCTTCAGACTCATACAAGTTATAAGGGACAAAAATGACATTTCCTAATAATCAAGGGATTGGGACAAAAAGATATTTCACTTCTAAAAATACACCCAGACAATGATGGACTAGCAAAATATTTAATACAATTGCTGACAAATCTGAAAGAAGACATCAATAGCAACAAAATAATAGTGGGAGACTTCAACACTGAGCTGTCACCCCTTTGTAGGTCAAGTACCTTAAACCCAACAAGAATATACAGCTCTGCAAAGAGAAAATGAGGAAAGTGGCCTACTAGATATATATAGCACTATATACACATATGGCGCTCCATCCCCAGAAAATTGAATACACATTCTTCTCTAATGTACATGAGTCATTCTCCAGGATAGACCACATGCTGACCCATAACACATACCTGCATAAAATCAAGAGGACAGAAATCATGCAGATTATCTTTCCATATCACAAGACACTAAAACTAGAAGTGAACTACAAAGGGACACAGAAGAAAAACTTTAACACCTGGAACCATAAGGAACACATAGGTGAAACACTCCATGACATTGAGATTAAGAGCATCTTCAAGGAGGAAAGAGCACTGTCCAAACAAGTGGAAGCAGAGATAAATAGTTGAGACTATATTAAGCTGCGAAGTTTCTGCACCTCAAAGGAAATATTGACAAGGATACGAAGGCTACCCATAGAATGGAAGAAACTGTTCACCCAATATCGAAGATGTACAAGGTATTTACTGACAGAACTTAACAAGAAAAAAAATGACTAAAGCCATCAACAAATGGGGAGAAGTAATAAACAGATAATTCCTCAAAGAAGAAGAAATTCAATGGCCAAAAGACACATGAAAAATGCTTCACATCACTAATCATCAGGGAAATGCAAATCAAACCACAAGGTACCATATCATACCACAGAGACTGCACACACCACAAAGAACTCATCTATGAGTTTTAAGAAAAGTACAAAGAACATTATTGTAATAATTCACAGAGATAATAGAGATGAGGGCTGGAAGGTCCAGCCCACAATATGAAGCTTGCCACAAGGAGTGATGAGTTCAATTGGGAAAATGACTACACTGACAATTACCATGACAATGGTAGTAAATAAGAGAAATAGAACACCTATCTTCAAGCAGGCAAGTGGTGGGGGAGGTGGGAGATGGAGGGCACTGGTGGTGGAAATATTGCATTGGTGAAAAGGGGGTGCTCGAGAACGGTGAGGTGGCAGTAGAGGTAAAGTGTCTGCCTTGCAAGCGCTAGCCAATGAAAGGACCGTGGTTCAATCCCCCAGCGTCTCATATGGTCCCCCAAGCCAGGGGCGTTTTCTGAGCACTTAGCAAGGCGTAACCCTTAAGCATCAAATGGGTGTGGCCAGAAAAAGAAAAAAAAAGAAAAATGTAATGAAAAGGAGGTGCTCTTTATATATACATAATTGAAACCTAACTACGAACATGCTTGTAATCATAGCTCTTAAAGATATGAGGGAAAATAATCATAAAAAGTAATTTAAAAAGTTTTAATTGAAGTGCTGTGATTTACAATAGCGTTAATGAAGGCTTTATACATACTTTACTCTAAGATCACATTCATCTCCAAAATAAACAGTTCCCTCCCACATGACTCCAAGTGCCCCTCTCCTTCATTCCTCCTAAACCCCTGCCTCAGAAAATTCAATTCTGTGAACCAGTTTTCTATTTCTATTGCCTGTTGATCCTACCGTGTATGTCTTTAAATCCCACAAATAAGATTAGTTTGTATTCCTTTATTTTTAACTGTATCTATCCAAAAATCTGAATGAATTTCTTCTGAGATAGTTGTAAAATACATCTTGAATTTTTACCTAATGCACACACATACACACAAACACACTCGCATACACACTGTTTTATGACAAAATGTTTGGTGGATTCTATGCAAAGGAAATCTGGGTGCTAGTAATATAAAGGAAACATCATTAGGTCTACTTTCTTAATGAACTTGCCTTCCTTTCCATGACTTCCTGTTTAAAAAAATTCATTAGAGTCTTTCAGGAGGGGGGCAAAGAGATAGCATGAAGGAAAGGTTTTTTGCCTTGCATGCAGGACAGTGGTTCAAATCCCAGCATCCTCTATGGTCCCCTGAGCCTGTCAGGAGCGATTTCTGAGTGTAGAGCCAGGAGTAACACCTGAGCACCGCTGGGTGTGACCCCCCCAAAAAAAATCTTTCAGGAGAAAATAGAAAAATCATTCTAAATCTTCCTTTACCTCAAGAAAACTTAACTGGTGTTGGTCAACCCCACTATTTCAGAAGAAAATTGGTGGTAGTGATGGCAGGAGTATTTAATATTTAACATATTTAACATTTGAGCCACAGTCAAGTTTTGTACAGATATTACCTATTTATTATTGAGATATTAATGATGACCATAAGTTAAATACTTATCTGTAGTGCATGACAATGCATTAGATAGAAATAGGCATTCAATATTTTGGTTGTGAAGCTGTGTGGATTCAAGACTGTTGAGTTCCCCAGACATACAATCAACCAATCTTTGATAAAGGGGCAAGAAATCCAAACTGGAGCAAGGAAAGCCTCATAACAAGTGTTGTTGGCACAACTGGTTAGCCTCTTGCCAAAAAGCTAACTCACACCCCCCATCTAACACCATACACAAAGGTCAAATCCAAATGTATTAAAGACCTTAATATCAGGCCTGAAACCATAAGGTATATAGAACAACATATAGGTGAAATGATCTCTGACATTAAGAATAAAGGTATCTTCAAGGAGGAAACAGCACTCTCCACACAAGTGGTAGCAGAGATAAACAGATGGGACTATCTTTATTAAGCTGAGAAGCTTCTGCAACTCCAAGGAAATAGTGCCTAGGATACAAAAGCCATCCAACAGAATGGAAGAAACTATTTACCCAATACCCATCAGACAGGGGGCTAATATCAAAAATATACAAGGAACTGACAGAACTTAACAAAAAATATATAACACATCAAAGAATGGGGAGAAGAACTGAACAGACAATTCCTCAAAGAAGAAATACAAATGGTCAAAAGGCACATGAAAAAGTGCTCCACATAACTAATCATCAGGGAGATGCAAATCAAAACAATTATGAGGTACCATATCATACCACAGGGACTGGCACACATCATAAAGAACAAGAACAATCAGTGCTAGCAGGAATGTGGAGAGGAAGGAACTCTTATTCACTGCTGCTGGGAATGCCATCTAGTCCACCTTTTATGGAAAACAATATGGAGATTCCTCAAAAAACTGGAAATTGAGCTCCCATTTGAACCAGCTATACCATTCCTAGGGATATATCCTCGGAACACAAAAATACAATTCAAAAATCCCTTTCTCACACCTATAGTCATTGGTGCAGTAATCACAATAGCCAAACTCTGGAAACAACCAAGATGCCCTTCAACAAATGAATGACTAAAGAAACTGTGGTATGTTGCAAGTCAATCCCTGAAGAGGTTGACTGATAAAGGATGAGGTCTTTCCCTTCCAGCTCGGAGCACACATCTGCCACCCTGTTCAGCCAGCGGTTCTGAGGTGAAGTGGTGGGTAAACAGCTCGCAGTCAGGCTTGTGGAAATACTAGCTTTATTTGGGGGACAAGACTGAAGTCCAAAGTCTCAGAATCAGTTCCAACCAGAAAGCCCCTCGCCTTCCACAGGCCCTTGTTTTTATCCCCCAGAATCAGGTACCAACCAGTGGTGGGATCAGATATCACCCAATGAAGGGAGCAGAATCAGGTACCACCCTAGGGTGGGGGCAGAATGCTAGGTCACACCCTAGGGTAGGGCACAATCACCAATCAGGGTAGGGTCAATAGCATAATAATCTCATATAATGTTTACATACACAACAATACCCCCTCTGTTTTTACTAAATAAACAATATTGTCTACAATTATTAAAGGAAAAACTAGTCAATAATAAAAGAGCGGCTGTTTGCATAAGTGCATCACAGGAAAATGTAAAGAAAAACTTCTAACCTAAACACAGGGTGCCCCTCCCTTAATATAAATGAATGATAATAAGCTTTTACAATTCTGACTTTGCCTTTAGCCAAAGGCGGGTAATATTTCCATAGCAACAATGTAATAAAGTGAAAATTAACATACTAGCCTTTTTCAAAAAATATAGCATTTCTGCAAAATATACCATACATCTTTAATTTAAAATTTTTTTCAATGCTTTCTACCAAGCACTATTCTGGAACTTCTTTTCGTTCCTATTAACTTTCCCTACACACAAACAAAAAAGCATAAATATAGAACATACATTTTGAAAACAGAATAATACATTAAAATACACAGTAAAACATATTGGCGTCCGGACAGGCTGAACCTCGACCTCAATAACTGTAAGTGAAATACTTCATTGGAAATTTCCTCTGCTGACCATTAAATGATTTCTGTGGTTAGTCATGCGGATTCTGCCACCTTTTTGATTACGCATTGGTTCTCTATTATACAAGTGGATTATTCCATTTTGTTTAAAACTAATTGGTTTTGATCTAAGGACAATCACTGCAGTTGGATGGTTATGGTCTATATTTCAAATGAAAATTACATTGTCTCCAGCCGTCATAGTTTGTGGAATTTCTGTGTTGGTTCATTTTGTTACTGTGAGCATAGTTATTGGCTGGTATTTAGGAACTAGAAAGTGTAGAAATGGTGAGGCTAAAACCAGTATGAATAATAAGGAAATCTTTCCGACGAAAATTCAGACCAAGGTGCAGGCTTATGAATCCAGCCCCACGTTGGGCGCTATTATGTAGCAAGTCAGCCACTGAAGTGGTTGACTGATGGAGTGGTACATATACACAATGGAATATTATGCAGCTGTCAGGAGAGATGAAGTCATGAAATTTTCTTATACATAGATGTACATGAAATATATTATGCTGAGTGAAATAAGTCAAATGGAGAGAGATAGACACAGAATAGTCTCACTGATCTATGGGTTTTAAGAAAAATTAAGGGGGCCGGAGAGATAGCACAGAAGTAAGGCGCTTGCCTTAGGCTCAGAAGGATGGTGGTTCAAATCCTGGCATCCCATATGGTCTCCCAAGCCTGCTGGGAGTGATTTCTGAGCATGGAGACAGGAGTAACCCCTGAGCACTGCTGGGTGTGACCCAAAAACAAAACAACAACAACAAAAAAAAGGCAAAAAAAAAAAGAAAAATTAAGGACATTATTGTAATAATGCCCAGAGACAATAGAGGTGAGGGCTGAAAGGACCATGTCACAATATGAAGCTCAACACAAAGAGTGGTGAGTGCAGTTAGGGAAATAACTACACGAACAATTATTATGGCAATGTTAATGAGTTAGAGAAGTAGAATGCCCATCTACAGGCAGGGGTTGGGAAGGAGGGAGGTGGGGCATTGGTGGTGGGAATGTTGCACTGGTGAAGGGTGGTGTTCTCTTTATGACTGAAACCCATCTAAAATCATGCTTGTAATTATGGTACTTAAAAAAGAAAAAGAAGCTAAGAGTAAGCCCTGAACAAGCTGAATGTGGCCCCCAGACATATATATGTATGTATGTATATATTCATATACATCTCAGTCTCATATATATTTTATACATAGACTCTTTCAATCTTATTCTGTTTTATATGAGGATCAGTGCATACAAATGGATAATATATGAAAATATTTATAGATATACAAATTATTCCTGTTAACTTGTTTCATATGCTACAACTGAACATCTCAAAAAAATTAACGTTTTTGATTGGCAATCAAAATTGTGTTGTGCAGTCTGGTTATTTATAGCTTCTGTGGTCAACTGGAGTAGTACAATCCTCTGCCTTTACTCTAGCATCCTCCAAAATGGGAAGCTGATTCATGTTAGGAGTTTTACTACTTTGTCTGTGTCCTTACTCTGGCATTAGGTCCAACTCATAGGACCACAACACTCTTTTATTAGAAAACAGACATTGACTTTCTTTTAGATTATACTTACTACATGGACGGCCTTACAATCTGATCTATTATCACCTCTGGTCACTGACAAATTTCCTATAGTCAGTGACGTTAAAGATTGTTGCACTGGAAAATGAAAAAAGGCAAGAAAAGACCAATCGCCAAATGTGTGTCCTGTTGGCAAGAAGTAGGCACCTGAGTTTTGCAGTAGGGACAGTTGCCTTGATTGAAAGATTGATAGCAAGGGATATAAGATTAGCTATGATATGAAAATGTCCGAGTTCAAAGGTAAGAAAATTGAACTTAGACCCCCAGCTAACATCAAGTACGAAGATAAAATCCAAATGGATGAAAGACCTTGACATCAGACCCAAAATCATAAGCTATATAGAAACAACATGTAGGCAAAACACTCCAGGACATTGGGACTACAGGCATATTCAAGAAGGAAAATGCACTCTCCAAGCAGGTGAAAGCAGAGATTAACAGATGGGAATATATTAAGCTGAGAAGCTTCTGCACCTCAAAGGAAATAGCGCCCAGAATACAAGAGCCACCCACTGAGTAGGAGAAACTATTCAATACCCATCAGATAAGGGTTAATCTCTAAAATATACAAGGCACTGACAGAACTTGACAAGAAAAAAACATCTAATCCCATCAAAAATGGGGAGAAGAAATGGACAGAAACTTTGACAAAGAAGAAATACGAATGCAAAAAGACACATGAAAAATGCTCCACATCACTAATCATCAGGGAGATGCAAATCAAAACAACTATGAGGTACCACCTCACACCACAGAGAATGGCACACATCACAAAGAATGAAAACAAACAGTGTTGGCGGGGATGTGAAGTGAAAGGAACTCTTATCCACTGCTGGTGGAAATGCCGTGTAGTTCAACCTTTATGGAAAGCGATATGGAGATTCCTCCAGAAACTGAAAATCGAGCTCCCATGCGATCCAGCTATACCACTCCTAGGAATATACTCTAGGAACACAAAAATACAGTACAAAAATTCCTTCCTTACACCCATATTCATCGCAGCACTATTTACAGACGAATGGCTAAAGAAACTGTGGTACATATACACAATGAAATACTATGCAGCTGTCAGGAGAGATGAAGTCATGAAATTTTCCTATACATGTATGTACATGGAATCTATTATGCTGGGTGAAATAAGTCAGAGAGAGAGAAAAACGCAGAATGGTATCACTCATCTATGGGTTTTAAGAAAAATGAAAGACATTCTTGCAATAATAATTTTTAGACATAAAAGAGAAAAGAGCTGGAAGTTCCAGCTCACCTCATGAAGCTCACCACAAAGAGTGAAGAGTTCAGTTAGAGAAATAACTACATTTTGAACTGTCCTAATAATGAGAAT
>PVKC010005800.1:0-32389 GCA_004027635.1 Crocidura indochinensis | reverse complement strand
CCAGTTTATCACTTTTCTCTTAATCAAACAAAACCGCATAACTAGAACTATCTAGTCCCACCTCCCAGTTAGAGGGGGAAATAAGGGAAGTACCAAGACCAAACAAGTATAAGACCACTAAGCTGTAAGCTAGGCACAGAGGAGACCACCTATTTTAGCAGCCTCAAGGGAGAGGGAGGTGGATATGGGTGGTAGGATGCGAATGGAGGTGGAAGGAGGACAATTTGATACGGGAATCCCCCTGATTTTATGTTAATATGTACTCAAAATATTATTGTCAACAATATACAAAAAAAATAAAAAAATATATATTAAAAAAATAACTGGGTTATGTTCCTAACTGATTAATATTAACTTTTGGCACCTCATAAGCCAATCCCAGTCTGTATGAGAAAGGATGAGTAGACAAAAGCATAGCTCATTCACAACTAGGCTCCCATGCTTCTGGCACATAGACAGCCACTTTCAGGAATCAAAGCTATTTTTTGTCCTGATACCTGAGGCATTATCCAAGTGCCCTTAGTAGACTGAACCTGACCAATGATGACAGAGCTTCCCTGAGTGAAGTTGCTTGCAACTTGGGTGGTGGATACACTTACAGTTTCCTGGGTGAGCTGGATGTGTATTTCTCTGTCCCCCAACATGTCTGGAGGAAACCAAATGTGCCTCAGTGATGCTCATCACATTTGGTGTTGCTGAATGTGTCTCACTGTCTCCCCATCACAATGGGATTACATTATGTCTCACTATCCTTCTATCTTACTGTCCTATCATGTCTTTGTTCTGCTTCTCAGCTTCTTATACATATGCTGTTCTGAATGTGAAGAGAGGCAGCTAGATTCTTAGCCTGAGTCCAGAAGATGCCAGATAGGTGCCTGGTGCGGTGGAGGGACTCTTCACATTGTCTTCTGTGGACATCTATAAAAGGTTCTTTCTCAGAATGCTATCTACAAGTTGATAAAATAAGTAACAATGAAAACACATGATGGTCACAGCTAGCAACCTAATCAGAACCTCTATGATAAGTGATCAACAAGATTCTAGAACACAGGTCCCCCACCATTTAGATATAGAGCTTCCTGTTTGGTAGTTTGGTAGGATATTCAGAGTGGGGGTGTCTTGGAATGCTATTGATCTCTATGAGAAAATACTGATCAATTACTGGCACTCTCCACCAATACTGTAAAATAACCCCACACACCATGTTTTCAACCCCAGGAGAACAGGTCTGAAGAAGGTAGCCATGAATAATTAATAAACCAAACTAGTCAGAAGAGAATCATGGAGTCAGTTTGCTTCTCCAAGCCAGACTAAACTTTCTTTTTTCTCCCAGTAAAATATTAATGTAGCAGGGGATAGCTGAGTGAAATACTGGTGGACTTTTAATTTTTTTAGGGGGGGTCATACCTGGCAGTGCTCAGGGGTTACTCCTGGCTCCATGCTCAGAAATCACTCATGGCAGGTACAGTGGACCATATGGGGCACCGGGATTCGAACCGATAACCTTTTGCATGAAAGGCAAACGCCTTACCTCCATGCTATCTCCCGGGCCCCGAGGACTTTTAAATATCAATTTGTAATTCCTAAGATTACAAGAATGAGAAAAATTGACTCATTAACATTAGAGTTATGATTACTTTTTCATAAAGTACAAAGAAAGAGCTATGTGTTTGATATGTCAGAATATAGTCTCTATGTTCAAATAATATAATTTATGTTGACACTATTGAACTCTCCCCAAAGATAAATAGGATTGTTTGGTCAGAAAAGTGAGACATATAAGATATTAAAACTGAAAAATATATTAGCAACTCAAAAAATACATTTGTGAAGTAGAGACAGCTAAATATTTTATTAGTGTGAGCAAGTTTTCAAATTGCCAAGCTAGTAGCATGCACTGGCAGACCATTCATGGAGAGAGAATTTGTTAAAGAATGTCTTCTTTCTGTTGCTGCAGATATGTGTCCAGAGAAGGCTAATTTATTTAGTAGAGTGAGTCTTTGAGACTCTACAATTACAGGAAGGATTGAAGAAATGGGAGACAATTGGCATCAGATTTTGCAAATCTCCATAAAATTTTTATTTTTTTTTCTTAGCTCTCAATGAAAGAATTGATATTCATGATTCTGCACTGTGGGGTGAAGATGTGGCGGAGCCCACTGCAGATATATCCAGGGTCCCCAAATACCTACCAAATGTAGTGACCAACTCCCATTTCTCTGGGAGACCTTGGCAATAATCGCCCGCAATAAATGATTCAAACAAATAGATTTGGGGGGACACAAGGTTTGGCCAAAAGAGCCTAATCCTCCCTGGTTCGATCTCTCTCTCTCCTCTCTGTCTTCTCTGTCTCTTTCTCTGTCTCCCTTTCACTCTCTGTTTCTCTGTCTTCTCTTCTTTCCCTGTCTCTGCACTCTCTCTCTTATTCTTCTCTCTTAATCTCTCTCTTCTTCTCTCTTAATCTCTCTTTCTTTCCTACTCTTTCCTCCTCCTTTCTCTCCCTGTCTCTCCTAATCTCTCTTTCTGCCTAATCTCTCTTTTTGGCCTCCCCTTCAAAGCTTCTTTATTTCTTAACACAAAATAAATACAATACACAAAATAAATGCAAAATATTGTACACTGCACTACCTCTAATTTTTATTCGTGGAATGAATGACTATTTTGAAGTAATAGAAAAGCTTGCTAAACTGCAAAGCATCAAAGAGACAACTAAAGGATATATTTTTTATTTATATATGTGTGTATATATGAAAAGGTTTGCTAAACTAAATAGGTTGGAGCTGGACTGGTTTTAAAGTAGCCAGTTTGACAACTCTTAGCATGGTGAGGTCTAAGAAAGGAGTAATTGCTCACATTAACCAAGAGATGGACAAGTATAGCCATTCACATCTAATAGCCATACTCTGCCTCTTCCTCCTATAAGTGCTATGTAGTAAATCACTGATGTAGAATTCTGTTGTGAAAATTGTGGTATCTTGTTTTATCTTCACTGGAGCTAATGCACTAAACCACAGAACATTTTAGAAATTGCCTATGAAGATGTTCTCTACCACACAGAAGTCCATTGGCTCAGTTGAGGGAGAGATTTTAAAAAATTTTTTATTTAAACACCATGATTACAAATATCATTGTAGTTGGGTTTCAGCCAGTTAAAGAACACCTCTTCACCAGTGCAACATTCTCATCACCAATGTCCCAAATCTCCCTCATCCCTGCCCCACCCCCGCTTGTACTCGAAACAGGCTTTCTACTTTTCTCATTCATTCACTTTGTTATGATAGTTCTCAATGTAGTTATTTCTCTAAATGTATTCAGCACTCTGTGGTGAGCTTCATTTCGTGAGTTGGACTTTCTAGTTCCTCTCTTTTGTCTTTGAGAATTATTGCAAAAATGTCTTTTATTTTTCTTAAAACCTATAGATGAGTGAGGCTATTCTGTGTCTATCTCTCTTGAGGGAGAGATTTGAGACATTTCTATGGTTTACTTCCAAAAAAACAAGTAAAAAATTTCCAGAGCTCAATGATACAGATTTGAAATGGCACTTGACTTTTTTTTTTTTTTTGGTTCTGGGCCACACCCAGTGACGCTCAGGGGTTACTCCTGGCTATGCGCTCAGAAGTCGCTCCTGGCTTGGGGGACTATATGGGAAACTGGGGGCTCGAACTGCGGTCCGTCCTAGGCTAGTGCAGGCAAGGCAGGTACCTTACCTCCAGTGCCACCACCCAACCCCCAAGGCGCTTCACCTTTTTGACAGATGTAACAGAGTTCCATTTTAAGATAGACCACATGATGAGCCATAAAATATACTTCCATAAAATCAAGAGGATACCCAGGTATTGACTTGCTCTAGAATGAGTTAATATGACATTCTGATTTAGAAACAAAAACACCTTGCTTTCAGAATAGGGTTCATGATGCAATAAAACCAGAAAATGCTCCACAGCACTCTGATTTTGACATAGCATCTGTGCAAAACCCAGAATCTCTACAGAAACCTGACTGCAACAACTGTGATTAGGAAGAACTTTTACTGGGACCATAAAGAAAAACTTTGTGTTTAAACAACTTAGTATGCCAGGAACATGTATTTGGTCTTATGGGAAGATGCTTCATGGGTAGGGTCTCTCTTTTTTTCTCCCAAAGGCTTTTCCTTTCTATTTTCCACAACTTTTTCTGTGCCTATGAAAATATAAATAAATAAAAATGAAAACCCTGAAAGTGCCATACACATCCTTTTTCTCTTCTTTTTAAATTATTTGTTTTTCTTTTAAATAGGAGCTCCCACTTTTTCTCATATAACCTTGAGACACAGATTACTTTTTTCCCCTTATATTTCAACACAATGGACTAAATGCTGGAATCTCTGAACACCGTAGGTTCTGGGATATAGTGAGGAGAAGAGACCAAATTGGAAAAGGGGAAACACAAAGCCTCTACTATCTTTTATATGATAAAGAAACTGGCAATAATGGAAATATCTCTTTAGAGTGAACAGGTGTTCAGTCAATCTCACCCTACAATGGACTATAATAATGTTCTAATGTATTTATCCACAGGAATATGTGTAGAATATAATTGGTAGCCAGGGACTCCAGCTGCAGTACTTACTATCTATATTTCTAATACCTTACTTTTTATTTTTAATTTATTTAAAGAAAATACATCGCGTAGTTGACACAATTGATCATAATACATTTGTTTCAGGAAGAACAAAGGCAATGTTATTTTTAAAAATCAATACTAAAGAGATGGAAGAGAAAAGAAAAAAAGACAAAGTTCAGTAGAAAGTATATTTTTTTAAAATTATTGAATCACTGATGAATTCATTAAAGCCCTAGCAGAGGGTTGTAAGCTCTTTTTTTTAAGGAAAAGAGTTAAAGAAATAAGGTAAAAATGGTGTTAGAGTGGCAATTGTTGTTTGCATAGGCCCAGCAAGATGGGGGAAAATGGAAAGGAAAAGCCTTGGCCTAAATACAAGAAGACCTTACCCCTAACGTTTCCTGGCATAAGACCAACTTTGGGTTCCAGGTTATTTTATTAGTTATAAAATAACTCTGCAGCTTTTTTGTCCACAGTGGTTCTTAGAGACATAGTGTGGACATCCTAATTCTAATTTTGGATTTTGGCGATCAACTTTACCCATTTCCTTTTGATTATGCCTCCTATTAGGACATAAAGCATATGAGCATTGAGACCACTGGAGCAAACAACTGTGCAACTCAGACTTATGTTACAGGTCTTACTCATCGAGTACATTTTTGCAAATTATTATTATACCTTTTTCTTTTTTCCTTATTCCTTCTCTCCTTTTTTATTCTTCTTCAATTCAACACATGTTACTAGAATTTCATGAAGCCCTTCCTGTACCTTTCTTTTTAGGAAAGTAACCTTGATGCACAGGATATGGCAGATGATGCTACATAGGGTTGACACCTCTTTTTGTGCTCACTACCATATTGCTTAGTACTCTAGATGTGAAAATTATGCTTTACTAAAATGCTCCAGCACAATTTAACCCTAAAAGTTCATTTAGCAAAGTTCACCTCTGTCATTGATGAAATAGAAATTGGAAAACCCTTCCACTCCGAGGCACCAGCAAAAAATTATTTTACTCATTATTTCTTTATTTTGAATTTTTATTTAAGGACCTTGATTATAAACACGATTGAAATTGGGGTTCAGTCATAAAAATAACACCCCAATTTACCAATGCAACATTCCCATCCCAGTGTCCCCAACTCCCTCCTTTCATCACCTGTATTTGATACAGGCATTCTACTTCTCTCACTCATTGACATTCTCACCATAGTTATCAGTGTAGTTATTTCTCTAATTGCACTCTTTGTGGTGAGCTTTCAAACGTGATCCAGTCCTCCAGGGCTCATATCTACTGTCTCTGGGCATTATTAAAATAATGTAGTTTATGTTTCTTGAAACTCATAGATAAGTGAGATTATTCTGTGCCTATCTCTCTCCCTCTGACATATTTGACTTAGCATAATGCATTCCATATACATCCATCTATAAGAAAATTTCTCCTGATTGTTGCATAGTGTTCTATTGTTTATATGTACCACAGTTTCTTTAGTCATTCATTTGTTGAAGGGCAAATTGGTTGTTTCCAGAGTCTGACTATTGTAAATAGCACTGTAATGAATATAAGTGTGAGGAAGGGATTTTTGAATTGTATTTTTGTGTTCTTAGGGTATATCCCTAGGAGTGGTATAGCTGGATCATATGGGAGCTCAATTTCCAGTTTTTTGAAGAATCTCCATATTATTTTCCATAAAGGCTGGACTAGATGGCATTTCCACCAGCAGTGGATGAGAGTTCCTTTCTCTCTACATCCCCACCAGAACAAATTGTTTTTATTCTTTGTGCCATTCTCTGTAGCATAAGATGGTAACTCATAGCTGTTTTGATTTGCATCTCTCTGATGATTAATGATGTGGACCATTTTTTCATGTGTCTTTTGGCCATTTGTATTTCTTCTTTGCAGACTTGTCTGTTTATTTCTTCTCCTCATTTTTTATGGAATTAGATGTTTTTTATTGTTAAGTTCTGTCAGCACCTTGTATATTATCAGTATTAGTCCCTTATTTGATGGTTATGGGGTGAATAGTTTCTCTCATTCTGTGGATGGCTTTTGTATTTCCTTTGAGGTGCAGAAGCTTCTCAGCTTAATATAGACCCATCAGTTTATCTCTGCTTCCACTAGTTTGGAGAGTGCTGTTTCCTCCTTGAAGATGGCTTTAGTCTAAATATCCTGGAGTGTTTATATATATCTTGTTCTATATACCTTATGGTTTCTGTCTGATATTAAGGTCTTAAATCCATTTAGATTTGACCTTTGTGAATGGTGTTAGATGGAAATCTGAGTTAACATATTTTTGCAAGTAGCTGATCAGTTTTGCCAACACTACTTGTTGAAGAAGCTTGCCTTGCTCCATTTTTAATTACTTGCCACTTTCTCAACTATTAATTGATTGTATGTCTAGTGAAGATTCTCTGAATAATCAAATCTATTCATTCATTTGAGGGTTTGTCTTTATTCCCGCACCATGCTGTTTTAATGACTATAGCTTTATACTACTATTTTAAGTTGGAGAAAGTGATGTCTCTCATGATCCCTTTCA
Source organism: Crocidura indochinensis (assembly GCA_004027635.1). Taxonomy (NCBI): domain Eukaryota; kingdom Metazoa; phylum Chordata; class Mammalia; order Eulipotyphla; family Soricidae; genus Crocidura; species Crocidura indochinensis. Next base: position 25,253 of record PVKC010005800.1, on the reverse strand, counting down.
AAGGGTTGCTCTTGCTATTTGCGGGTGATTACGAATTTCAGAAATCTTTAATCCACTTCTTTGAAGAATTTCATGGTTATCTTTAGAGGGATTGCATTAACTCTGTACAATGCTTTGGGGAGTATTGCCATTTTAATGATGTTGATTTTCCCAATCCATGAGCAATTATGTGTCTCCATTTTCATGTATCATCTTTTATTTCTTGAAGCAGGGTTTTGTGGTTTTCTTTGTATAGTAGGTCCTTCATCTCTTAAGTTGACTTCAAGATATTTGAATTTGTGTGACACTAATGTAAATAGGATTTTTTAAATGTTCATTTCTTCTCTAACATTATTGGTGTACAAGAAGGCCACTGATTTTTGTATGTTAATTTTGTAGCCTACCACTTTGCTATATAAATTTTGTTTCTAGAAGCTTTTTTATTAGTCTTTAGAATGTTTTAATATAGTATGTCATCAAATAGTGAGAGCTTGATTTCTTTCCTTTATATCTTTATCTTTCTTAGTCATTATGGCAGAACTTCCAGCACTATGTTGAATAGGAGTTCTGAGAGAGGTCAGTTATGTTTGTACCAGCTTTTAGAGAAAAAAATTTTAGTTTATCTCCATTAAAAATAATAAATGCTATTGCCCTGTGATAGTTGGCCTTGACTATATTGAGAAATTTCCTTCCAGTGCCATCTTGATAAGGCTTTATTTTTATCAAGAATGGATGTTGGGGAATGCTGTCTAGTCCAGCCTTTATGTAAAACAAGATGGAAATTCCTCAACAAACTGGAAATTGAGCTCACAATATGATCCAGCTATACCACTCTAGGGATATACCATAGGAACATAAAAATACAATTCAAAAATCACTTCCTCATATCTATGTTCATTACAGCACCATTTACAATAGCCAGACTCTAGAAACAATCAAGATGCCCTTCAACAGATGAATGACTAAAGAAACTGTGGTACATATACACAATGCAGCCATCAGGAGAGATGAAGTCATGAAATTTTCCTATACATGGATGCACTTGGAATCTATTATTTTGAGTGAAATAAGTCAGAGGGAGATAGATACTTAACAATCTCACTCATCTATGTGTTTTTTAAAAGTAGGAACATCATTGTAATAATCCCAGAAGCAATAGAGTGAAGGGCTGGAAGGACTGGCCCACAAATGAAGCTCACCACAAAGAGTGGTGAATGCTGTTAGGGAAATAACAACTAACAACTAGCATGACAAAGTTAATGAATGAGATAAGTAGAACACCTGTCTTGAATACAGGCAGGAGTGGGAGAGGAGGGAGGTTGGGAGCACTAGGGGTGGAAATGCTGCATTGGTGACAGGGGGTGCTCTGTTTATGACTGAAACCCAACTATAATCATGCTGTAATTATGGTGCTTAAATAAAATTTCATAATTTAAAATAATTTAAAAAATTAAATTTACCACAAAAATAGAAAGATTAAATAAAATGTTCATGTGGATAATTCAAGTTATCTTGCTAATCAAGAAAAGAAATACTAGGATGTTACAAAAAACAATGGGTGTTGGCCTTTATCAAATAATTTCTGCATTTATTGATATGATCTGAGAAAGTAGTCTGTACAATTTCTATCTTCTTGATTTTATGGATATATGTTTTATGGGCCAACTTGTAGTCTATTCTGGAAAATGACTCATGTGCATTTCAGAAGAATGTGCATCCACATTTCTGGGAAGGGAGTGCAATATATACATATAGATGTATATATATATACATATTTATTGCAATATATACATACATATATATATTCCACTTTCTTTCATTTATTTTTTCAGATCTCGTAAAATCTTGCTCGGTTTCACCCTGTTTGACCTATCAAGGGTGATAGGGCAGAGTTGCGGTCTCCCACTATTATTGTGTTGTTATTGGTATTCTTTTAGATTTGTCAACAATTGCATTAAATAGTTTACTAGTTCCTCATTGGGTGCATATATGTTTAGGAGTGTTATTTATTCCTGTTGTACATATCCTCTGATGAGTACAGAATATCCATCTTTGTCCCTAAAAACTTTTCTGAGTCTAAAGTTCATGTCATCTGATATTAATATAACCATTACAGCTTTTTTAGGGGAGTTGTTTGCTTGGATGATTTTTCTCCAGCCATTGACTTTGAGTCTATGCTTGTTCTGAATGTTCAGATGGATTTCTGGTAGGCAGCAGAATGTTGGGTTCAGCTTTTTCATCCATTTTGCCACTCCGTGTCTCTTTTTTTTTTTTTTTTTTGGTTTTTGGGTCACACCCGGCAGTGCTCAGGGGTCACTCCTGGCTCCATGCTCAGAAATTGCTCCTGGAAGGCACAGGGGACCATATGGGGCACCAGGATACGAACCGATGACCTTTTGCATGAAAGGCAAACGTCTTATCTCCATGCTATCTCCCGGGCCCCCACTCCATGTCTCTTAACAGGGACATTTAGTCCATTGATATTGAGAGAGATATTGTCATCGATTTAGTGTCATCTTTGTGTAGATGATTGTCTTACAGTAGACCTTACAGTTTTTCTTTTAAGGTTGGTTTTGTGTCAGTAAATTTACTAAGCTGTTTTTTATCTTTGAAGCTCAGTATACTTCCTTCAAACTTTGAAGTAAGTCTTGCTGGATTCAGTATTCTAGGTGAATCATTCATTTTATTGATTTTTGTGACAATATCCCACCACTGCATCCTGCTTTGAGGGTTTCTTGTGACAGGTATGCTGTAAATATTAAAGATGCTTCTTTAAATGTAACTTTCAGTATTTCATCCCTGGCCAGGAGCAAGACCAGAAACTGGACAGAAAGCAAAGCAGGAAACCAAAGAAGGAAAATAGTCAGGGAGCAAATTAAGGGTCTTTCATATCTTTTTTGTGTGTCCAAACACATCGTAGGAATCAAGATCCACACTTTGTGGCAGAGTCAGCATACCTTGTGCAGAACCCTGAAGAAATTTTTTCTACTGGGGCCTGTCATGGCGTGTGGAAATCATGAAGATAATATTGACTGCTATTGTATAGGAAGAAAGGAAGGAATGCAGGCAGGGAGCAAAGCAGGAAACCAGCCAGAAGTAAAGCAGGAAACCAGGCAGGAAAAATAAAATAAGGATAGGGCGCAAAGTAGGAAACCTGCAGGAAGCAAAGAAGTAAACCAGGCATGTCACAAAGGAGGAAACCAGGCAGAGAGCAAAGGAGGAAACCAGGCAGAAAGCAAAGCAGGAAACCAGGAAAGAGCAAAGCAGAAAAAGAGTCAGGAAGCAAAGTAGCCACCTTTTATCACTTTTTTATGAGCAAACACATGAAGGAATAAGGATTCACCCGTTTTAGACAGAGTCAGCCTAACCTGTACAGAGCCCTGAAGTTAGGTCCATGGTTGCCTTTCCTGTTTTGTGCTGGGACCTGAAGGAATTATTACTGATAGGGCCATCTCTGCTGGCTCAAAGAGAAAAGAAGGAAACTAGGCAAGGAGCAAAGCAAGAAAACAGGTTGGTATGAAACCAGAAAACTGGGAGAAACCAAAACAGAAAATGGCCAGGAACAAATCAGGAAACCAGGCAGGAGGCAAAGCAGAAAACTGAGCATGAAGCAAAGCAGGAAAAGAGGCAAAGAGAAAGGCATTCTCCTTTTGTATCTTTTTGTGTCCAAGCACATGGCAGGAATCAAGTTCCACCCTTGGTGGGTGGAGTCAATCAACCCTGTGCAGAACTCTGAAGAAATAATGTCTGCTGGGTCCTTTCTTGGCTTGTGATCGTTCTAAAGATACTATGTCTGCTGGGGCCTTTCTTGGCTGTCTCTCGCAGAAAATCAGGATAAAGGCAAAGAGCAAAGCAGAAAACTGGGCAGGAAGCAAAGCAAGAAAGCAGTCAGGAGCAAAACAGTAAAACAGGCAGGGAACAAAACAGGAAATTGGGCAGTGAGCAAAGCAGGAAAAAAGATGGAGAAAACCAGGAAACCAGGCTGGAACAAAGTTATAAACAGGGCAAGAAGCAAAGCAGAAAAGCAGGCAGGAAACCAGGCAGGAAGTAAAGTGGGAAACTGAGTGGGGAGCAAAGCACAAAACGAGCTGGAAGCAAAGCAGGTGGGAGAAAAGCAGAAAACCAGAAAGGGAGTAAAGCAAGAAACCAGGAAGGGAGCAAAGTAGGAAACCAGGCAGTGATCACAGTAGTGATCACAGTATTGTTGGGTTTCAGCCTGGTTGACATATCAATGGATGACAGGGCAGTGTAGATGTTTCCCACTATTATTGTGTTGTTATTGATGTGTTCTTTCACATTTGTCAACAATTGTATTAAATATTTTCTGGTCCCTCATTGGGTACATATGTCAGGAATAAGATTTCTTCCTATTGTACATATACTTGATTATTATGAAATGTCCATCCTTGTCCCTTATAACTTTTCTAACTCTGAAGTTTCTGTCATCTAATATTAATCTGGCCACTCCAGCTTTTTTTCTAGGTGAAGAATTCTTTTTTTTTCATTTAATTTAATTTTTTATTTAAATTTTTATTTTGACCATATTGGCTTACATATCATTCACGGTAGCATTTTAGATACATATTATCATTGAATCAGCGAATTCCCATCACCAAATTTGCCCTCCCTCCACCCCCATTCCCTTCCTGCAACCCATATTCCCTGAGCCTTAACCCCTGGGCTGCTAGAATAAGTGGTCCCCTTTGTGTCTAGCTTACTACTAGTGATCATATATCTATTTGGCCCTGTTACTCTCCCTTGTTTTCCCCTCTATTTGAGAGGCTTCTAGATAGTTTGAGTTATATGGGTTTTTTTGAAGGAAAGAAAAGCAATAGAATGGGCTAAAAAAAATCAAATAAACTGAAAATGGGCGAAGTCCTTCTAGAGGCTTTCAACCTAAGTTTGAGAGAGGACAGGAAAAAGGTAATTGAAACACTGCAACAATACCAAAAGAAATATCAAATAAAATATACAGTGACCACTGCAACAATAAAGACAAGCACCACACAATAGTCTCTGTCCTGAAATCAAACCATGCCAGAGTGCAGAAAGAGAAAGATAAAATAAAATTTAAAAATTGGAGACATCAACTTCAATATCTACACCAAAAAAATCAATAAACAAATATATAAGTGGATAAAAGGATTATTTTGTGCTTCCCTCACCCCACCACATAGGCACAGTAACTATTGGGGACATAATAAAGGGAATTCCCTTGGCCTAGGAGATACAGAGTTTCTCCACCCTTGAAGTATACTGTCATAGGATTAACTGTAGACTTTTTGCATTTTCTCTCCCTTTGGTGCTTTTGTGGTGTATGGAAGACTTCTGCTTTGTCATGGATGGTAAAATCGGACCTCTGTAGCTAGAGATCTTGGTGTCTGTACAGCTCAAGGAATGAAGCTTATGAAGTCTTTCTTTGTGGTTCTAACAGTTCTGTTTCTTCAGAGTTGTTTTAATCCATCTTCTGTAGTTGGTGGTCTGGTCATTATACTGCTCCTAGGATGGAGCCTGGTATAGAGTCTTACGCTATGTTTCCGGAAGACCCATTCAGTTACAATTGTCTCCGTCAGACCTCTGGAAATAGAGATCTTGTTTGTTGAACAGAACACAGACCAAAACCTAGGCTAGCACTTTTTGTTGTTGTTGTTGGTGGTGGTGGTCCCAGGATGTATACTGTCCAGTCATAGTTGCAACAGCCATTCATCTGTAGATAGCGATATTGACTTTTGTCTTCTGATTTTGTCTTATCATTAACTGTTAAGAAAAGACAATTTGCTCTTAGATCAAGTTGTTTCCATTTCCTCGTTGTCAGGATATTATTTTAGAACTGGCAGGTGCTGGTGTCAGAGCAGCATTATGGATGCCCCAGAGAGGATTTGGTTTCTGAAGCTGTTGTGGAGAACTGTGTTGTTTCTATTTCTGGAATTCAGAAGTCAAGGCTAGACGGTCAGTGCCTAATTCCCTGGAGTCTAAGTTGGTTACACATGACATATGTTCAAGGTGGGAGATGCCCCTCTGTTGTAAAAAAATATGTAGATAAGAGCTTGTTTTTATACATAATATTTCTCCCCTTTTTAATATGTCTTTATAGGAAGAAGTGGTACTATATTATATTACTGGTGGATTTGGGGGTTTGAAAGAGATGAAAACAGAAATACGACAAAAGCTAAAACTATATATATGCTCACATATATCTAAAGAAAAAATATTTTTTAAAAATAAAATAAAAGTAGTAATTAAAGAAATAAAGTGGGGCAGGAGAGATAGCATGGAGGTAAGGCATCTGCCCTTCATGCAGAAGAATGGTGGCTCACATGGCACCCGGCATCTCTCATGGTGCCCCGTGCTCGCCAGGGGTGACCTCTGAGCACAGAGCCAGGAGCAACCCCAAGCACTGTCAGGTGTGACCCCCCCAAAAAAGACAAAACCAAAAGAAAAGGGAATAAAGTGATGCAGGAGATTACTTTACATTTGGGGAAAAAGAGGTTAAGAGTTAGTGTTATATAGGTGTTATACTTATGATGAAGTATAGGCTTTCCCATTGTCGTTTTAGATTTCCTTGTGGGATGTGGGCTCCAGGGCACCTTTTCATCACACACCCTGGCCTTCCTGAAATTGACAAAAGATTTGCTGCAGGGAGGTCTTGGGTCGAGTTATTACAGTGGGGTCCTTTTGGAACTAGGTCCGGTATCAAGCCACAGTCCACAATTAGGGAGAGGTGATTAGGAGGGCCACACTGCATGAATCACTCAGAGTGTTGTCTCTTTACTTGGGTGCTGGCTACTGGTTCTTTGGGGTAGGATGTCTGTCTTGATGCCTGATGGATTAAGAACTGAGGGTGAAGTGTTTTTAATATGGTGGGATATCGGGGATGGGATTGATGGTGAAGGGATAGTCATATTTCTGAATGGGGAGAGAGGACAGTACATGGAGAGATTATATAGGCTATAAGTATGGGTTGTTTATAATTTACTTTTGTCTCTCAAGAACGATTCCTATCTCTGTGTGCTCCTGCCCACGTATACAAATGTAGAAGTTAGTTTAGGTATATATTAATGAAAAGACATGGGGAGAGCAAGAGATACAGTGAGTACAGAAAGATAGGTTAGTATAGTACATGTAAGGTAAATAAACTAATAGATCATTTTTGGATATGTATAGGTTTTGTATCTCGAGTACTAATCATTTGTTAGTGAGGCCTATCTATATAGGTATTTACCCTTTGCAGTATTGTCTGCAGCACCCTATTATTTTAGCTCTCTTTCCTATAGAGGAGGTAACAGTGTGTTTTTTATATGACATGGATTGAATTGATGATAATGAGAAGGAGAAGGTAGAAGAGGGAGATAAGAAGAGAGAAAAAAACCAAAACAAACAAACAACAACAAAACAAAGTAATGAGAATAGAGAATAAAAGAGCAAGGGCATATTAGTTTTCTTGAACGTATTCGATGCGTAGGCCCTGTAGTATAAATCTGTAGGTCACAGTAGCTTCTTCGGTGGTCTGGCTGGTCATGTGCCTCAGGTCCTAAAAGGCGGCATAAACTAGAGATAAAGGGTATGCTAAAGAGTTTTATCCAGACATTTTCATGATACAAGCTGAGTATGGTGCCTCGTGTGGCTGAGCACTGAGGTACCACTGTAGGATCTTCATCCTTTATATCCAAGCTCCCCTATGGACAGAAAAACTGAGAGGTTATTTTTGAATGTAGTAAGGTTAAGGCATTCAAATATATTGTTTTGAAATGTTTTCATAAAGTCAGTAATTTCCCATCATAATCTTTACCTGTAATCCTGTATAAGATCCCTAGGAAATTATTATGAGTTTTTGTAGTAAAAGGCTGATTACATACCTTTACATACCTGTTCTCTCTATGCTGCTGTTTCTGGTCTTGCTGGTTTTTTTTATGATATAATGTGTAGTTTGGCTTTGTGTTGTTTCTCTTCCATTTGTTTTGGGCACTACTCCCCAGTATATGGTGATTATTATAGTGTTTGGGGTTTCTATCCTGTTGCATCGTGTCATTTGATCGTGGAGTATTGGTTGTATATCTGGTGTATATTCTAGGTATTTCAGAATAGTGCTATCATTTTGTGTTTATCCTTCATCTTCTGGCTTACTTGGTTTAACACAATATTTTCTAGGCCCATCCTTGTTGCTGCAAAGTCTATGATTATATCATTTCTAACTGCCATGTAGTATTCCATTGTGTATAGATACCACATCTTAATGATCCACTCATCTTTTGTTGGACATCGAGATTGGTTCCAAGACTTGGCTTTTATACTGAGTGCTGAGATAAATTGTGGGGCGCACACATACTTTGGGATGAATGTCCTTCCGATTTGGGGAAGATACCTAGGAGATCACTCAATTATGAGTTCCTTGAGTGCTCTCCAGACTGTTTTACATAGGGGTTGGGCTAGGGGGCATTCCCACCAGCAGTGGGTGAGAGTTCCTTTCATACTGCATCCTCGCCAACAGAGATTGTTCCCATTATTTTTTATGTAAGCCATCCTCCCTGGTGTAAGATGGTATCTCATTGTTGTCCTGATTTGGATTTCTAATGATAAGTGAAGGTGAAAATGTTTTCATGTGTTTGTTGGTCATATTTTGATCTTCCTCGGAGAAGTGTCTATTCATTTCATCTCCCCTTTTTTCTATAGCTTTATTTGGTTTTGGGTAACTCAGCTTTCTGAGTGCATTGTATATTCTGGTTATCAGTACTTTATTTGACATGTTGAGTGAAAAATTTTTTCCCGTTCAGTTAGCAGTCTTCTTGTTTTAAATTGGGTTTTCGTCGCTATGCGGAAGCTGTTTAGTTGGATGAAGTTAGATTTGTTTATGTTTGATGCTAAAGTCTTTGCCATTGGTGTTCCATCCCTGAAGACTTTTTTAATCTATAGATCTTCGGGTGTTATGCCTATTTTCCTCAATAAACTTTACAGTTTACAGGCTAATTTCAAGGTCAATTCATTTTGAGTTGATTTTTGCATAAAGGAGTAAGGGTCAATTTTCAAATTCTTACAGTCGTTTGTACCAACATCATTTGTTAAAGAGACTTTCTTTGTTCCATTTCAAGCTCTTGGCTCTATTGTCAAATATTAGTTGACTGTATATCTAGGGATTTATGTCTCGAAATTCTGTTCTAACCCACTGGTCTGAGGCCCTGTTTCGGTTCCAATAACATGTTATTTTCATCACTGTGGCTTTATAGTAAAGCATGAAGTTAGGTAAAGAGGTGCCTCCCAGCTTCTTGTTTTTCAATATCTGTTTGGCTTTGCAGGGTCTTCTGTGGTTCCAATGAATTTTATGATTGGTTGCTCTAAGTCTTTAAAGAATTATGCCTGGATTTAGATAGAGATTGCATTGAATCTATATAGAAGTTTGGGTAGGATAGTCATTTTGATTATGTTGATTCTACCTACCCATGAGCAAGGGGAGTTCTTCCATTTCCTTAAATCCTCTAAAATTTCTTTCTCTAAGTTTTGAGTTTCCCTGGTATAGGTCCTTCTCTTCCCTTGTAAGGTTGATTCCTAGGTACTTTATATGTTTTGACACTATTTAAAATGAAGTTGCATTTTTATTTTTTATTTATGTTTTGGTTTTGGGGCCACACCCGGTGATGCTCAGGAGTTACTCCTGGCTATTTGCTCAGAAGTCGCTCCTGGCAGGCACGGGGGACCATATAGGGAACCAGGGGATCGAACCGCAGTCCATCCTAGGTTAAGCAGGCAAGGCAGGCACCTTACCTCCAGCGCCACCGCCCAGCCCCCGAAGTTCTATTTTTAAACTCTCTCCTCAGCTTCTTTATTTGTATAGAGAAACGCTACTGTCTTTTGTGTACTGACATTGTAGCCAGCACTTTGCTGTATTGGTTAATTGTTTCTAGGAGTTTGACTGTGGACTCTTTAGGGTTTTTGATGTATATAACCATATCGTTGCAAAAAGAAATAGTTTGAGACCCTATTTCCCAATGTGGATTCCCTTGACTCCCGTCACTTGTCAAATTATATTGAAAGGACTTCTAAGATTATATTGAATAAGACTGAAGAGAGAGCACAGCCTTTCCTAGATCCTGACTTTAGTGGAAATGCTTCTAGTTTTTCACCATTAAGGATAATGTTGGTTGTGTACTTTTCATAGATAGCTGTAACTATCTTGAGGAAGGTTCCCTCAAAGGAAGAAAGCAGTAGAAAAAAAAAAAAACAAAAAAAATCACTGCAAAATTGCACAAGAATCAACAAAGAAAAAGCAACTTCAATTACATATCAAAATCTAAAAAGGAGATGAAGAAAAACAAAGAATACAGTAATATTAACAAAAGATTATTATAGAAAACAGGCACAGAGAAATCAGTAAAGAATAAGAAGAATGTTGAAGAACACAGCATTTTCAGCTCTCAATAGGTTAATATAGCTCTTAGAAAGCAAAAGTAAGAACAGTAGGGAAAACACAAAGATCATGCAACATTGCTCAAGCATCGACAAATAAGCAAAGACATAAAGAAGAGAGCAAAATCATAGATGAACATGGAGAAATAAAACAACACAGCAATAGTCATAAAGGATTAGAATAGAAATATGGGCACAGCAAAATCAGAAAAGAATAGGAAGAATCTTGAAGAACTACGCGTTTTCATCTCTCAATTGGGTAATGTTGCACTTGGAAAGCAAAAGTAAGAAGAAAGCAGTAGGAGAAACACATAGACCACTGCAAAATTGAACAAGAATCAATAAAGAAGAAGCAACTTCAATAACACATCCAAAAAAAGAGAGAGATGAAGAAAAACAAAGAATACAGTAATATTAACAAAGGATTCGAATAGAAACACAAACACAGCCAAATCACATAAGAATAAGAAGAGTCATGAAGAACACAGCATTTTCAGCTCTCATTGGGTAATGGTGCTCTTGGAAAGCAAAACTATGAAGAAAGCAGTAGGAAAAACACAGGCACAGCAAAATCAGTAAAGAATAAGAAGAATCTTTGAGAACACAGCATTTTCAGCTCTCATTGGGTAATGTAGCTCTTAGAAAGCAGTAGGAAAAACACAAAGATAACTAAAAATTGCACAAGCAACAGCAAAGATGAAGCAACTTCTGTAATACATCAAAATCAAAGAAGGAGATGAAGAAGAATTGAGTAATACCAAGAAAGGATTATTATAGGAACACAGGCACAGCAAAATTAGTAAATCATAAGAAGAACCTTGAAGACACACTATTTTCAGTTCTCAAATGGGTAATTTTGCACGCGAAGAGCAAAATTAAAACAAAGCAGTAGGAAAAACACAAATATCACTGCAAAATTGCACAAGAAAAAGCAAAGAAAAAGCAATTTCTGTAACACATCAAATCAAAGAAGGAGATGAAGAAAGACAAAGAACAGAGAACTATTAACAAACTATTATAATAGACACACAAAGCACAGCAAAATCATAAAAGGTTAGAAGTATCATGAAGAACACAGCATTTTCAGCTCTTAATTGGTTAATGTTGCACTTGGAAAGCAAAAGTAAGAGGAGCAGTAGGAAAAACAGAAAGATCACTGCAACATTTCACAAGCATCGACAAAGAAGCAGAGACATAAAGAACAGAGCAAGATCAAAGACGGACATGGAGAAATTAAAGAACACAGCAACATTCACAAAGATTTAGAATAGAAATAAGGCACAGAAAATCAGAAAACAATAAGAAGAATCTCGAAGAACACAGCGTTTTCAGCTCTCAATTGGTAATGTTGCACTTGGAAGGCAAAGGTAAGATGAAAGCAGTAGGAGAAACACATAGACCACTGCAAAATTGTACAAGTGTCAACAAATAAGAAGCAACTTCAATAGAACATCAAAATCAAAGAAGGAGTTGAAGAAAAACAAAGAATACAGTAAAATTAACTAAGGACTCGAATAGAAACACAAAGCACAGCCAAATCACAAAAAATGTAATTAGATTCATGAAGGACATAGTATTTTCAGCTCTCAATGGATTATGTTGCTCTTGGAAAGCAAAACTACAAAGAAAGCAGTAGAAAAACACAGGCACAGCAAAATCAGTAAAGAATAAGAAGAATATCCGAGAACACAGCATTTTCAGCCTCAATTGGATAAAGTAGCTCTTAGAAAGCATAACTAAGAAGAAAGAAGTAGAAAAAACACAAAGATCACTGCAATATTGTTCAAGAATCTAAAAAGAAGCAGAGACACAAAGAACAGAGCAAAATCAAAGGAGATGGAGAATTTTAAGAACACAGCAATATTCACAAAGGACTAGAATAGAAATAAAGGTAATACAAAATTAGAAAAGAATAAGAAGAATATTGAAGAACACATTTTCAGCTCTCAGTTAGGTAATTTTGAACTTGGAAAGCAAAAGTACAAATAAAGCAGTTGGAAAAACATAACGATCACTGCAAAGAATCAACAAGGAATCAAGAAAGAAGCAACTTAAATAACATCAATATCAAAGAAGTAGATGAAGAAAAACAAAGAATACAGAATATTAACAAAGGATTTGAATAGAAACACAAAGCACAGCCAAATCACAGAAGAATAAGAAGATTCATGAAGAACACAGCATTTTCAGCTCTCAATTGGGTAATATTGTTCTTGGGAAGCAAACCTACGAGGAATGCAGTAGGAAAAACGCAGGCACAGCAAAATCAGTAAAGAATAAGAAGAGTCTTGAAGAACACAGCATTTTCATCTCTCAGTTGGATAATGTAGCTCTTGGAAAGCATAACTAAGAAGAAAGAAGTAGGAAAAATACAAAGATCACTGCAAAATTGCACAAGCTATAGCGAAGAAGAAGCAACTTCTGTGATATATCAAAATCAAAGGAGATACATAAAAAACAAAAATCCAGAAATATTAACAAAGGATTAGGTTAGACACACAAAGCACAGCAAAATCACAAAAGAATAAGAAGAATCATGAATAACAAGGCATTTTCAGCACTTAATTGTGTAATATTGCACTTGGAAAGCAAAAGTAAGAAAAACACAAAGACCACTGCAATATTGTTCAAGATTCGAAAAAGAAGCAGAGACACAAAGAACAGAGCAAAAGCAAAGAAGGAGATGGACAAATTAAAGAACACAGCAATATTCATAAAGGACTAGAATATAAATAAAGGCACAACAAAATCAGAAAAGTATAAGAAGAATTTTGAAGAACACAGCATATTCAGCTCTCAATCGGGTAATTTTGCACTTAGAAAGCAAAAATAGGAATAAAGCAGTTGGAAAAACATAAAGATTACTGCAAAATTGAACAAGATTCAACAAAGAAGAAGCAACTTCAATAACATCAAAATCAAAGAAGGAGATGAAGAAAAACAAAGAATACAGTAATATTAACAAAGGATTCGAATAGAAACACAAATCACAGCCAAATCACAAAAGAATAAGAAGAGTCATGAAGAACACAGCATTTTAAGTTCTAAATTGGGTACTGTTGCTCTTGGGAAGCAAAACTACGAAGAAAGCAGTAGGAAAGTTGAACCCAGGGACACACTACCTGGTTGTAGGCAGGGTGAGTGTGCCTGCCACTCGGTCACCTTCTCATGTGGGCACCATATCCCCGCACTTTGCCTCAGCACCACGTCTGACCCTAGGGACCCTGTACTCAACTCCGACAGAGTGAGTGCGTCATCCGGCCACATCCCCACATAGGCACCCTGAGAACCCTGCTCCTAACACTGCGCCACTAGGAAGGGCTAGAACCTATAAGTTGGGTCTATTCCCTAGACCTTGGGGTATCATATAGCAGCCTCCCACCTGAACTCCAGAGTGGACCTGGGACTCCCAGGGACAGAGTGAGGCCGCCAGGTGGGTCTGACTGAAGGAATTTCCTCGACTGAGGCCCAGAGGAGGTGGAGCTGCCCAGAGAAAGAAGGGACAAGAGGGAGCTAGGCTCAACAGCGCCCCCCCACCATAGTGGCCAGGAGCATAACTGCAACAAAAAGGAAGAACAGACTAGGCCCCACTAAAGAACACAAGAGGAGCCAAATATCAGTGATCTCACCCAACAGACCCCTCTAAAACCACGCTCTGGGAGAGGAACCATTGCCAAGCCACAGAGGGCAAAAGCAAACTGAACTCGGGAAGGCACAGTACTCCAAATCACACCAATAAATGCAGAGAAATATGGGTAAATTAAGGGGAACCCTAAAATTTGGAGAAATGGAGAGAAACTATAGCAAGTTCCCAAGACCACCACAGTTCCATGAGGAGACCTAAAAGCATCTATGAAGAATGACATGCAAGAATTGATAAAGGAAATGAAAGAAACGCTTGCCACTGAGTATAAGAAACCTAAGGATAAACAAATCAGCCAAATTAAAGGTGAAATGTTAAACAACATAGAGATTACATACAGAAGTAATTGAAGGAATTATAAGACAAAGTAACAAGCCTTGCAAGCAGAAACACACAGTTGGATAAGCACATTGAAGAACTCGAAGGAAAACTACAAACAAAAAATGAACAAGAAACCAGCAAGGAAATAAAAGGCAAAGCACTGGAAGAAAAAGTCCAGTATCTAATAAACAAGGATAAAAAAAATAACCTAAGAATTGTGGGTATACCAGAATGGGAAGAAATAGGAAAAAGGGAAGAACAAATAGTCTTGGAAATAATAACAGAAAACTTTCTCAACCTCTGGAAAGGAGACTCAGTGCAAATCCAGAAAGTAAAGAAAATCCCTAATAAAATAGACACTAATAAACCAAAAGCAAGACATATAGTAATCCAAATGACAAAACAAAACAAACAAACAAACAAACAAAAACAAAGAGAAAGATGATCTCCTTAAAGCAACAAGGGAGAAAAAAACCTCAAATACAAAGGAAGGAGCATAAAAATAAAACAAGATCTCCCATTTGAAATAATTCAAGAAAGAAGACAATGGAATGACATATTAAACACCTGAATGAAAGAAACTTCCAAACTGGGGTCCAATATCCAACAAAACTCTCATTCATATGGGAGGGCATATTAAAAACATTCTCAAAAAAGGAATCTTGTACTATTTGCACAAAAAATAGATTCTAAACGACCTACTCAGACAAATTACACAATCCAAACCCCCGATTGTAACAACAACAACCCTACACAATACAATTGCACAACAGTTCTCTCTGTCAATAATCTACCTAAAAGTTAATGGACTAAACTATCTCATTAAGAGACACATAGTAGAGAACTGGAATAGAAAACATAAACCTGACATCTGCAGCCTGCAAGAAACAAACCTACAACTACAGGCTTAGAATTAAAGGACGAAAATTAATTATTCAGGCTAATGGAAAACAAAAAAGAACAGGGACAGCCATCAGAATAAGTTCCATTCAACCTCAAGTGAGTGATCAGAGACAAGAGGGTCAATACTTACTGATCACGTGAACACTAGATCAAGAGGTACTAACCC
This sequence comes from Crocidura indochinensis, assembly GCA_004027635.1. Lineage (NCBI taxonomy): Eukaryota > Metazoa > Chordata > Mammalia > Eulipotyphla > Soricidae > Crocidura > Crocidura indochinensis. The sequence goes on along the minus strand of PVKC010005800.1, from coordinate 9,843 downwards.
TGGTCAATATTAATGCACCTAATATAAAGCCAACAAATTATGTGAGGCAACTGCTTGCAAATCTGGAGAAACACATGAGGGGAGGTGTGATAATAATAGGAGATCTCAATATTCCACTATCACCACTGAACAGATCCACCAAGCAGAAAAATAACAAAGAAATAAAAGCCCTAAATGAAAAATTAGAAGATCTAGGGCTAATAGACATATATAGGACCCTCCCTCCCCAGAGAGCAGAATACACAATATTCTCGAGCACACATGGAACCCTCTCCAGAATAGACCACGTCCTAGGATACAAATCGAATCTTTATAAGACCACAAATGTAAGGATCATTAGAAGCACCCTATCAGATCACTATGCAACACAGGTCAAAATTGACTACAAGAAGAAGCAATGGAGAAAATCTAATACCTGGAGATTAAACAACATGCTGCTCAACAACAGCTGAATAAAAGAGCCAATCAAGGAAGAAATTAAAAGGTTCCTTGAGACAAATGATAATAAAGAGACAACTTGTCAAAATTTGGGGAACACAGCAAAAACAGTAATTAGGGGGATACTCAGCAATAAAGGCCTATGTCAAGAAACAGGAAAATGACAAAACCAGCACATTAAAGGATCAACTCAAGGAATTAGAACAAGAGCAGCAAAAAACCCAACCACAATCAGAAGGCAAGAAATAATAAAAACCAGAGCAGAAATATACAACATAGAAACCAAGAAAACAATACAAAAAAATCATTAAGACCAGGAGTTTGTTTTTTGAAAAATTAAACAAAATAGACAAACCATTGACAAAACTCACCAAAAAAAGAGGAAAAACTGCTGTGGAAGTGTTTGCGTCCGTAAGCAAAACCTTTGTAGGATTTGAGAACCTTTAGGGGAGAAAACAGGAAACACGAGCAGACAAATATGAAATATGAAATGATGATACCATACGCAGTATGTGTGAGGTCAACACCTTTCTGGCAAGAGTGCGACAAATTTAATCTTCAGGAAAGGGAGTATATAAAGGGAGAAAGAGGCAGTCATATCATGAAAGGAATGCAATATATATTGTTTGATTTTAGAACGAATACACATAGCTTTATGTGGTTTGTAATCTTAGAATAGAATAGGTTTCAGTTAGGAGTTAGAGGATAAAAGGAAGGCTAAATTCTTACATATCAAAGAGGTTCCTGGCCCTAGGTGTCATTACTGATGTAAATCAACGGATAGCAGGAATCCTGGTTTACTCCTGATAGCAAATATTCTTTTTTTTTTTTTTTTTGGTTTTTGGTTCACACCCGACAGTGCTCAGGGGTTAACTCTGGCTTCATGCTCAGAAATCGCTCCTGGCAGGCACAGGGGACCATATGGGGCACCGGGATTTGAACCGATGACCTTTTGCATGAAAGGCAAATGCCTTACCTCCATGCTATCTCCCGAGCCCCGATAGCAAATATTCTTAACCTGAGGGAAATAGTATTCTAGCTAGGGGCTAAGACCCACCTCCTATGATCTGGTAATAGAAAGAGAAAACACTAAAGAAAGAGGTACATAATTGTTGTGTAATTTTTATGATGCTGTTTTTTGCCTGTCGCCCCACCTGGATCTTCCAGGTGGGGGCGATTAGGGAATGATAATAAAAAGTTTGAGGGGTAGGTTAGAAGGGCTTTTTTTTCAGAACTCTCAGCTGGATTGGATTGGAAGATGGATTGAACAGACGTGAGACGTGAGAGTGAAAAAAATCTTTTGTGTCCAAACTTTTGATCCCCTCAAGGAATTGGAACAACAGCAGCAAAGAAATCCAAACAGAACCAGAAGGCAAGAAATAATTAATACCGGAGCAGAAATAAAGAAAATAGAAACTAAGAAAACAATACCAAAAAATTTGATGAGACCAGGAGTTGGTTTTTTGAAAAAACGAACAAAATAGACAAACCACTGGCAAAACTCAACAAAAAAATAGGAAAAACACCCAAATTAGTAGGATCACAAATGGAAGTGGAGAGATTACAACAGAAACCCAGGAAATGAACATATAATGAGATCATATTATGAACAATTATACTCAATTTAGAGAACCCAGAAGAAATCGACAGGTTCCTGGAAAAATACCATCTTCTGAAACTGGAGAAGGAAGACCTAGAAAGCCTAAACGACCAATCATTTCAGATAAAATTGAAGATGTACTTAAGAAACTCTCTAAGAAGAAAAGTCCAGGTCCAGATTAATTTACAGGTGAATTCTATCAAACATTCAGAGAAGACTTAATACCACTTTTCCACAGGCTCTTCCAAACCATCGAAGAAACAGAAATCCTCCCCAATACTTTTATGAGACTAATATCACACTCATTCCCAAAGATGGCAAAGACACCACCAAAAAAGAAAACTACAGACCAATATCACTAATGAACATAGATGCAAATATTCTCAACAAAATTTTAGCAAACCAAATCCAGTACTTTATCAAAAAGATCATACATCATGACCAAGTGGGTTTTATCCCAGGAATGCAAGGTTCATTCAACATACTCAAATCAATCAACATCATACATCACATCATCAACAAGAAAGAAAAAGATCATTTGATCATATCAGTCGATGGAGAGAAGGCGTTTGACAAAAATCCAACATCCTTTCATGTTGAAAACACTCAGCAAAATAGGGTTAGAGGGAACCTTCCTCAAGATAGTTACAGTTATTATGAAAAGACCACAGCCAACATTATCCTTAATGGTGAAAAACTAGAAGCATTTCCACTGAAGTCAGGAACTAGGCAAGGCCGTCGTCCACACTCTCCATTCTTATTCAATATTACAATAGAAGTCCTAGCAATGGCAATCCGACAAGAGACGGGAATCAAAGGAATCCAAATTGGGAAAGAGGAACTCAAACTATCTCTTTTTGCAGACGATATGATATACATCAAAATTCCTAAAGAGTCCACAGTAAAGCTCCTAGAAACTATTATCCAATACAGCAAAGTGGCTGGCTACAAAGTTAATATACAAAAGACAGTAGCGTTTCTCTATACAAATAACGGAGTTGAGGAGAGAGAGATTAAAAATAAAACTCCATTTAAAATAGTATCAAATATATGAAGTACCTAGGAATCAGCCTTTCAAGGGAAGTAAAGGACCTATACCAGGGAAACTTCAAAACACTCCAGAAAGTAATTGAAAAGGATCTAATGAAATGGAAGACCATTCCACGTTCATGGGTAGGTAGAATCAACATTGTCTAAATGACTATCCTACCAAAACTACTATATAGATTTAATGCAATCCCTATCCAAATTCAGACATCATTCTTTAAAGAATTATAAAAATCAATCATAAAATTCATGTGGAATCACAAAAGACTCAGGACAGTCAAACATAAATTGAAGAAAAACGAAGCTGGGTGGCATTTCTTTACCTAACTTGAAACTACACTACAAAGCCACAGTGATCAAAACAGCATGGTACTGGAACAAAGACAGGACCTCAGACCAGTAGGTTAAAACATAATTTCCAGACATAAACACCCATATATACAGTCAACTAATATTTGACAAAAAAGCCAAGAGCTTGAAATGGGACAAAGAAAGTCTCTTCAATATATGGCGTTGGTACAACTGAAAACCACTTGTAAGAAATTCAAAATTGACCCATACCTCACTCCTTATACAAAAGTCAACTCAAAATGGATCAAAGACCTTGAAATCAGACCCTAGTATAAAGTTCATTGATATTAAAATGGGCAGAACACTTGAAGATCTATATATCATAAAGATCTTCAAGGATGGAGCACCATGGCAAGAACATTAGCGCCAAACATAAACAAATGGGACTACATCAGACTAAAAAGCTTCTGCATGGCAAAAGAAACCCTACTTAACACAAGAAGACAGTTAACTGACTGGGAAAAAAATCTTTTCACTGAACATATCAGATAAAGGGCTGATATCCAGAATATACAAAGCACTCTGAAAGCTGAGCCCCCCAAAACCAAATAAAGCCATAAAAATGGGGAGTTGAAATGAATAAACACTTCTCTGAGGAAGACCAAAAGATGGCCAACAAACATATGGAAACATACTCACCTTCACTCATCATCCGAGTAATACAAATCAAAACAACAACGAGGTACCAACTTACACCAGTGAGAATGGCTCACATCAAAATTAATGGGAACAGTCTCTGCTGGCGGGGATGTGGTATGAAAGGCACTCTCATCCACAGCTGGTGGGAATGTCCTCTAGTCCAACCCCTACGCAGAACAGTCTGGAGAGTGCTCAAGGAACTCAGAATTGAGCTGCCATTTGATCCAGCAAGTGCTCTCCTACGTATCTACCCCGAAGTCGAAGGATATTCACCCAAAGTATGTGTGCACCCCACTATTTATCACAGCAATCAGTGTAATAGCCAAGTCTTAGATCAACCTCGATGTCCAACAACAAACGAGTGAATCACTAAAGTGTGGTATCTATACACAATGGAATATACTACATGACAGTCAGAAATGATACAATCATGGACTTTGTAGCAACGTGAATGGACCTAGAACATTTTATGTTAAACGAAGTAAGTCAGAAGACAAAAGATAAACACAGAATGATAACACTATTCTGAAGCACCTAGAACATACATCTTATATACAACTAATACTCAACAATCAAATAACAGGGTTTAACAGGTTAGAAACGTCAAACACTTTAACAGTCAACATATACCAGGTAGCAGTGCCCAAAACACATGAAGGAGGAACAACACAAACTCTTGACTACACATTACAGCACAAAGATACCAGCAACACCAGAAACAGCAGCATGGAGAGAACAGATATTTGCTCAGCCCTTTACTACAAAAGCCCACAATAATTCCTTAGGGATCCTATACAGGAGTACAGGCAAAGATTGCCATGGGAAATCATTGACTCCAATGGAAGCATTTAAAATAATATGATTTAATACCTTAATCTTACTATATCTAAAATAACCTCTCAGCTTTTCTGTCCACAGGAGTTCTTGGATACAAAGGGTGGAAAAATTAAGGTGACACCCGGAACTCAGTCACATGAGATTCCATACCCAGCTTGCAATATGAAGATGTCTTGATAAAACTCTTTAACATACCCTTTATTTCTAGGTTATACCTTCTTTTAGGACCTGAAGTACATGACAAGCCAGATCACCGAAGCAGCAACTGTGACCTACGGAGCTATACTACAGGGCCTACTCATTGAACACATTCAAGCAAACTAACATTCCTTTGTTCTCTCCTTGTCTCTTCTCACTACTATTTTCTCTTTTCTTTTCAATCTTATTTGCTCTCTTCTCCTTTTCTGCCTCTTCCATATACTTCCCCCTTTTCCCTCATTTAGAAATCTGACTATCTCTTCACCCCTCAATCCCATCCAGATTTCTCACCTTATTAAAACTCTCAGTTCTTTATTACGCATCAAGACTGACCCCCTACCCCAATGAACCAGTATCCAAGCACCGAAGCGAAGGGACACCCACCCAATCCAAACCTCATCCCCAGAAAGAAATCACAACCAACACCCCTGCTGACTCACTCGGTGTGGCCCTTATTACCAACTCTTCCCAACGTGAACTGTTGCTTCATATTGGACTTAGCTCTAAAAGGACCCCCATTCCAAGAACTCTACTCAAGACCTCCCTGCCTCAAATCTTTTGCCAATCTCTAGAAAGTCAGGGTATGTGATGAAAAGGCGCCTGGGAACCCATGCTCTACAATAAAATCTCAAAAGACAATGGGGAAACCTATAGTTACATCATAAGAATAAACCCTGTATAACACTACATCTTTACCTGCTTTTTCTCAAAGATAAGTAGTCTCCTGCATCTCTTTGTTACTTTAATTACTTTTTTATTTCATTCTTTTATTTTTATTAAAAATACTTTTTTCTTTATATATACAGGAGCACATATATTTTTACCACTATTTTTTTATCTTTTTTTGGGTATATGACTTTCTTCTGTTTTCTTCTCTTTCCACCTCCAAAAGCAACAGCAATATAATGTAGCACCATATCTTCCTGCAAAGGCACACTAAAAAAGGGGGGGTAAGTTTACGTTTAAAAATGGGCTCCTATTAACTAGGGATGAGAACTTTTACTTTTTTACAACACTGTGGCATCTCCCACCTTGAATATATGTCATGTGGACCCAACTTAGACCCTAGGTGATTAGATGCCGACCGTCCAGCTTGGAACCCTGGATCCCAGGCATAGAAACAACACAGTTCTTCACAACAGCTACAGGAACCAAATCCCACCTGGGATATTCTTAATACTGCTCAAACACAAACATTGCCCAGCACTAATAAGATATCGTGACAATGAGGAAATTGGGAACAACTTGACCAAAGAGCAGGTTATCCTACATCACCAGCTAATGATGAGACAAAATCAGAGACTTGACTGGGGGAACTGTGGACTGAGGGACCTCTTTTTCTGTGCTGCTGTCTTTTCTGAATTCTTGGAGCTCTCCCCAAAGACTGGATCCCTGGGAAGTGAATCCAGAGGTCGCTGCAAGCTGGGGCTGCCAGCTGACTAATGAGTGAGTAAGAAGCAGCTGGCTGAGGAGATTCCCAATTGGAGAGCTGGTGGCTCCTCCTACGGGAGACTCCACCCTACTGCACTCTATTGGGGGAAGTGTGGACTGAGGGGATTCTTTTTCTATGCTGCTGTCTTTTCTGAATTCTTGGAGCCCCAGAATAACCAATAAACCCCATCACAACATGCAGGAAAAACCACACTACTGGCATGACAATGCGGAAAGCTCATAGGCAAACACTATGCACTGAGAATGAGGATGATGGTTTGGAAGACCTTAAAAATAACAACACTCTGTTTAACCTCTCAGATAAAGAACTTAAAATAGAAATAAGGAATATGTTTGTAAAACTCCAGGAAAGCATAGATCGATCAGAACAGAACACAAAGACAGAACTCAAAAAACTCCAAGAAAGCATAGATCGATCAGAACAGAACACAAATACAGAACTCAAAAAACTCCAAACTGAAATAGCAGACCTGAAAAACACGGCAACTCAACTGAAAACCTCAGCGGATGCCCTCGACACCAGGGTTTCAGAAGCTGAAAAGAGAATCGGAGTACTGGAAGATGTGATGCACAAAAACTCATCACAGCAGAAGAAATGGGAAAAGAAACGTATTACAAACGATTGGGCAATAGAAAAAGTACTCAAGGAATGTGAACATATGAAAATTGAAGTCTTTGATAAACCCAAAAGAAACAACATAAGAATCATTGGAGTCCCAGAGACCCAAGTAGAAGATCACCAGGAAGAATCAACTGTCAAAGACATCATCAAAGAGACAATACCAGACTTAATGAATACATGCAATCAAATCCTGCATGCCCGAAGAGTACCAGCCAAAAGAGACCCAAAGAAAAACACCCCCAGACACATCATTGTTACAATGAAAAATCCTACAGACAGAGATAGAATGCTGAATGCAGCAAGATCAAAAAGGGAAATTATATTCAAAGGAGCATACCTGAGACTTAAAGCAGACATGTCACAAGAAACTCTCAAGGCCAGAAGACAGTGGTGGGATATTGTGACAAGACTGAAAGAAATGAATGCCTCACCGAGAATATTGCACCCAGCCCGACTCACATTCAGGTTTGAAGGAAGTATGCATAGCTTCATGGATAAACAGCAGCTTAAAAACTTCACCGAAGATTACCCAGCCTTAAAGGAAAAACTGACAGGTCTGCTCTAAGACAAGAGAGACCAACAAATGCAACACACTTATCTACAAAGATGACATCAAACCCTATAACAATCATCTCCCTCAATGTTAATGTACTTAATTCGCCAATTAAAAGACACAGAGAGGCAAAGTGGGTGAAAAAGTTAAAACCAACCTTCTGCTGCCTGCAGGAAACCCATTTAAATAGGAAGAGCAAACATAGACTCAGGATCAAGAGATGGAGGAAGGTCATAGAAGCGAACAATACCTCCAAAAAAGCTGGGGTGGCCATATTAGTATCTGATGACGTCAACTTTATACTGAGAAAAGTGGTAAAAGACAAAGATGGTCATTATGTTCTAATTAAGGGATATGTGCAACAGGAAGAAATCAGACTATTAAACATATATACACCCAAAGAGAAACCAGCAAATTATCTAATACAGTTACTGACAAATTTGAAAGAAGAAATCAATGATAACACAATAATTGTGGGAGACTTTAACATGGCCCTATCAACACTCGATAGGTTAACCAGAATGAAACCCAACAAAAACATACTGGTCCTGAAAGGAGAAATGGAAGAAAGAGGACTAGTAGATGTTTATAGGACTTTTCACCCAAAAAAACCTGGATACACATTCTTCTCCAATGTACATGGGTCATTCTCCAGGATAGACTATATGCTGACACATAAAACATACCTCCATAAAATCAAGGGGCTAGAAATCTTGCAAGCTACCTTTGCCAACCACAAGGCTCTGAAATTAGAGGTGAACTACAAAGCCACACAGAAGAAAAATATTATCAGCTGGAAATTAAACACCATGCTACTGAACAGCCAGTGGGTCCGAGATCAAATCAAAAAGGAAATCAAAACTTTCCTGGAAACAAATGATAATGAAGACACCACTACCCAGAATCTATGGGACACAGCAAAAGCAGTCCTGAGAGGAAAATTTATAGCTCTACAAGCACACGTCAGGAAGAAAGAGGGGGCTTACCTGAATAACCTAATGTCTCAGCTCAAAAAGTTAGAAAATGACCAACAAAAGGAACCAAAAATAGGGAGACAGCAGAAGGACACTGAGGACTGAGGGGATCTCGTCCTGCTTCTGTCTGTCCTGAGTTCTTGGACCTCTTCCTTGAGAACAGAGCCCTGGGAAGCGAACCCAGAAATCATTGCACTCTGAAGCCGCCAGCGAGCCAATGAGTGAGTAAGATCTTGCCGGGTACTCCTGCGGGAGAATCTGCCCTGCTGCGCTCTGATTTCTTGGTGCCCCAGAAGAGCGCGGCTGCTCTGCTTCGCTTCGCGGCCGTGCACTCTTTCTAACCAATAAACCCCATCACAACACACAGGAAAAACCACACTACTAGAGCAACAATGCGGAAAGCTCATAGGCAAACACTAGGCACTGAGAATGAAGATGATGGCTTAGACGACCCTAAAAATCACAATCATCTGCTTGACCTCTCGGATAAGGAATTTAAAATAGAAATATGGAATATGTTTGTAAAACTTCAAGAAAGCATAGATCGATCTGAACAGAACACAAAGACAGAACTCAGAAAACTTCAAACTGAAATGGCAGGCCTGACAAACATGAGAGCTCAACTTCAAACTGAAATGGCAGGCCTGAAAAACATGGTAGCTCAACTGAAAACCTCAGTGGATGCCCTTGACAGCAAGGTAATAGCAGCTGAGGAGAGAATCGGACTACTGGAAGATGAGATGCAGAAAATCTCAACACAACAGAAGAAATGGGAAAAGAACCTTAGGACAAATGAGCATGCAATGGAAAAAGTACTAAAGGAATGTGAACAGATGAAAATAGAAGTCTTTGATAAACCCAAAAGAAACAATATAAGAATCATTGGACGCAAGTAGGAGATCACCAGGAAGAATCAACTGTCAAAGACATCAAAAACATACTACCAGAGTTTACAACTACATGCAACCAAATCCTGCATGCCCGAAGAGTACCAGCCAAACGAGACCCCAAAAAGAACACCCCCAGACACATCATCCTTACAATGACTAATCCCACAGTTAGAGATAGAATACTGAATGCAGCAAGGTCAAAAAGGGAAATTACATTCAAAGGAGCATACCTAAGACTTACA
>PVKC010005799.1:0-32813 GCA_004027635.1 Crocidura indochinensis | reverse complement strand
GGCTAAAGAAACTGTGGTACTTATACACAATGGAATATTATGCAGCTGTCAGGAGAGATGAAGTCATGAAATTTTCATATAAATGGATGTACATGGAGTCTATTATGCTGAGTGAAATAAGTCAGAGGGAGAGAGATAGATGCAGAATAGTTTCACACATCTTTGGGTTTTAAGGAAAATATAAGTCATTTTTGTAACAGTCCTCAGAATGAGGGAACTGAAAAGCCTGTATGGACTACAGGTGTGGGTGGGTTGGGAGGGAGGGAGTTATGGAACACTGGTGGCGGGAAAATTGTATTAGTGAAGGGGGTGTTTAAAAAAGATGTTAAAGAAAAAATCAAAAAAAAAGAAAAGAAAAGAAAAGAAATAATAAGACCTCCCAATTCTTATCACAGGCTGTGTTCTTTACACTGACTGTATAGAAGGAGGAGGTACAGTAAATGCACCCCATATACCCCATATACACCTCAACCCAGACCCTTGCCGGGTTTGAATGGTGAATCTGGGGACAAAAAAAAAAAAAAGAACTTTGTTGAAGCAAAATATGAGATACAGTTTCATTTAGTTGAAGTAAAATATACAATATAGTCTTAATGGGCAAGAAATATAGCAGAACAGATAGGGCTTTTGTTTGTATGTAGCTGACTTTGGTTCAATCACAAACAAACATATAGTCCCTCAATCCCACCAGGATTGAGTCCTAAATGCAGATCCAGGAGTAGCTCCTGAGTACCCTGGTTGTGGACCCCAAACAAAACAAACAGAAACAAAAGATATGTTCTCTTAAAGAATTGGTGTTTTTATCTTGAATTACATATTGATGCTCATTTAAAAGTGTTTATTTGGTATAATTTAAACCAATAAAAAACTGATTTTCTTTATAGCGAAGCATTTACACATGAGATTCTCTCTCGTTTTTTTTTTTTTTTTTGGTTTTTGGGCCACACCCAGTGACGCTCAGGGGTGGCTCCTGGCTATTCGCGCAGAAGTCGCTCCTGGCAGGCATGGGGGACCATATGGGGAACCGGGGGATCGAACCACGGTCCGTCCTAGGTTAGCGCAGGCACCTAATCTCCAGCGCCACCGCCCGACCCCCTGAGATTCTCTCTTTTTTTTGTTTTTTGGGTCACACCCGGCAGCGCTCAGGGGTTACTCCTGGCTCCATGCTCAGAAATTGCTCCTGGCAGGCACTGGGGACCATATAGGGCACCGGGATTCAAACCGATGACCTTTTGCATGAAAGGCAAACGCCTTACCTCCATGCTATCTCTTTTTAATAGTGGAAGTTGTTTTGCTATTTTGGGCTAGAGGGCAAAAACACTGCTTTGTACTTATTTTCTCTTTGGTTTTGGGCAAGCTATTCCCTCTCACCATCAGTGGGTGTTTTCTACATATTTCCAGGGATAAGCAATGCTTACAGGACACCAAAGATACTCTGCAAAATAAAATTTTCAGCAGTAGAGAAATATGGATGCTAAATCAAATGACTATTACATGAAGTCCTTGTAGTTCTTGAATGATAAACATAATTCACTATGTGTTGGTAGCTTTGCTTTAGAAAACTATGCAGCCTTTATCATGCTTATTTATATAATTTTTTATAACTTGAAAGTAAAGGACTTTAAAGAACACAAAAGTTTTTTGGGGGAAGGGTTGCTACACTCAACTATGCCCAGGGCTTACTTACTGTGTGCTTAGGAGTCACTCCTATTGGTGTTCTGGGGATCAATTGTGGTGTGCCAAGGTCAAACTGTGTTAGCATCATACAAGCAACATGTTTCACCTCTGACACAAGAGTTCAATCTTATTTGTGTTTTCAGCAGGAGATGGTGTTTGATAAATGTGGAATTTTAAGCCAATTGAAAAGAAAGCTATAAATCACTATGAATTAATTACAATCAGATTTATGTGGTAGTAACTGAATTGAGGGTCTATATGTAGCACTGTTCTCACAACTAAAATAAAGTAAATATAAGCTAGTTTATTATTTTTATTAATATATCTTTACTATTTAATATATGTCTAAGCCCCTTCTCAAGGAATATGTGAATAAAAAATTTTAGGACTTGAAGAAAAATGACAAGTAAAGTCCAACATTACTTGTAGATAAAACTTACATATCTATAATCTCATTTCAAAGAGTTGGGGAGCAAAGAATAAAATATATTCAAGGGATGATATTTGATGTTCCTTGGAAACACTTGGAACTCTTTAGAGTCACAGTAAAATAACGTAAGTCAAAGTTTACAACATAAAAGTAATTCATTAGAATATTTGTATATCTTAAATGCATTACTAATAGACTGCTTTGTTGGGGCCGGGTGGTGGCATTAGAGGTAAGGTGCCTGACTTCCCTGCGCTAGCCTTGAACGGACCGCGGTTTGGTCCCCCGCCCCTTGTCCCATATAGTCCCCCAAGCCAGGAGCGACTTCTGAGCACATAGCCAGGAGTAACCCCTGAGCATCACCGGGTGTGGCCCAAAAACCAAAAAAAAAAAAAAAAGAATACTGTTTTGTTGGATTAACTGGGTTTGACCTTACTCAGTATTCATTCTCTACCCCAGAGTGTGATCTGAAATTATATTACTGGGTTCTACGTTATTCAGTATTCAATCTCCACCCTAGGGTGTGATCTGGTTCTTGCTATTAAAATCCTGGTCCCAGGAAAGCTATTGCATTATCCAGTCTTCCTCCACTGAGCTATCTGCCTCTTTGGAGGCTTGTTTATTGGAGTTCCTGGCTTGCATGCTGGAATTCATAAATCTGTTCTTACCCCCTTTCACTGTGTGGATTATTTCCTGCATTGGTGTTTACTTCCAGACCAAACATCTCTGGTGTTTGAGGCTTCCTTCTCACTGATTGAGTGATGCAAATAAGAGTTATAGATCTGTGACATTAGTGATGGGAATGTTGCACTGGTTAAAGGTAGTATTCTTTGCATGACTGAAACCCAACTACACAACTACAATCATATTTGTAATCAAGCTGTTTAAATAAAGATATATATAAAAAAGGGAAGAAAAGAGCTACACATATACAATTTAAAGTATTTTCTTAAGGTACATAGCTTAAAAAATTACATATGTAGATGGATAGATAGATAACATAGGGAATTTTGTCGTAATCTGGTTGGATCATTTTGGAGATTAATAAAAGAATTATTGACAACACCCAGATTAAAAAAAAGATAAAATGAGGCCCAACACATTTTCTAGAAAGCTTTTAAATGTAGTGTTATTGATTTATTACACTGTCCCAACCTAGCCAACTGTATTAAGAAGCATGTTTTCATCCAATTGCATTTACTTTCTTAGAAAACTTGTCAATTTATAAAGCTTTGAAATTTTCAGTTTGTAACAACTGAATTTAAATTAGAAAGGTTGAGAAGAAAGTAAAGTTATATTTTAGCACAGCTTTAATTTTACTGAAGTCATCATCAAAAAAGTGTATGCAGTTTATGTATTTACTTACATAAACTAAAACATGTAAATAACATCAGGCCCATATTTTTAGCTTCTTTTTAATATAGATTTTCTCTGGTTTAGAAAGCTTCATCCATAAGTGGAGAAGCCAGTTGCATGGAAAACTGGGATTAGGTGCCACTATCAAGGGGGTGTGAATGCTTGTTTACTATTTTGATTTTAATTTGTAGACCATGGATATAAAAATTATTCAAAACAATGGGTCTAATCTCTAAGACTTGCTTAAAATGGGTTTGGCTTTCTTTCCCTCTTTATGGAAATATACTTTGCTGAACATCGGGTGCCAGGTAAAGAATAATCAACCAGGATTGTTACATGCAATTTAAGCCTGCAGAAAGCTCATGTAATTTTTCAGGTTATTGGAAATAGATGTGAATCAAAAGTCTTTATGAACATCAAAATTATAGCCTGATGTCGCTTTGCATACATAGGTAGACAGAAGAATGACAGTTACCCTCTTGAACAAAGTTGCCTGGAAAGACAGAGTTTTAATTATTGTTATTTTTAAAAGAAATATCCTTATTCTTTCAATAATTGCCTAACATTTTACGCACCTGGTTGATGGGAAGAGAAAGGAATTGGATTCACTTTGTAGCAGCATTCAATTGATGCTTTTGCACTCACTGTTGCTCAAATTGTGTCTGTTCAAACGATGATATGTGCATATTGAAAACAGAACTTCTCTGGAATTCTACTCTCCTATAAAGAATAAATTCTGAAAATATATACTCCAAACAGACTCATGGTAGCTGAGTCTCCATTTAAGAGGAAGAGTGAAAATGAACTATAATTGTTGGTTTTGTCCAAGTACTATTGAAGAAAAGTATTCATATGTCAATTATATTCAATCTTAGAAATGGCCCTCAAATTACTAGTGTGGTAACAAACAGAAGAACTTCAAAGCAATTGTGAGCATGCTTGTGAGGTAATATTCTCCCTGGCAAATAAGCTGCCTTTGTTTTATTGTTTCACTATTTTATTTTGTAGGTAATTATATTAAAAAGTCCTCTGATAGCATAGCAATAGGGCTTTTGACTGTGCTTGCATGCAGCTGATCTGGGACAGATGGTGGTTGGAATCACGACATCCCATAGGTCCTCTGAACCTGCCAGGAGCGATTTCTGAGCACAGAGTTAGGGGTAACCCCTGAGCACTTTCAGGTGTGACCCAAAAACAAAAACATAAAGAAAATCCTCTAAAAAGTATTTTCTAAAAATATTACTTCTTGGGGGGCCCGGCGGTGGCACTGGAGGTAAGGTGCCTGTGCTAACCTAGTACGGACCTTGGTTCGATCCCCCGGTTCCCCATATGGTCCCCCGTGCCTGCCAGGAACGACTTCTGAGCGAATAGCCAGGAGTAACCCCTGAGCGTCACTGGGTGTGACCCAAAAACCAATATATATATATATATATATATATATATATATATATATATATTACTTCTTACTCAGCATTATCAGCTATTTTTTTTAATTCAAATTCTTGATTGACCTTAGGAAGTTGGTATGAAACTGACAAATTTTACAAAGAGATCCTTTGCTTTCTAAAGAAACTCCACAGAAGAATCTGGAAGTACCATGCTGTGTGTTAACAGCTCAGAATGGAAAACATTTGTTCAAGTGTTATTATGACCATCCATGAGAGATACCTGAGAATGCATGAAAAACGAAACTTGTCTTCCTTTGTGTGATTGTCTTCAATTCATGAACAAACACTAAGTAGCAAACTGAAACCTGCGATTTCTTTTTCTTTTCTTTTTTTTTTTTTGTTTGTATTTTTGGGCCACATCCGGTGACACCCAGGGGTTAACTCCTGGTTATACGCTCAGAAATCACTCCTGGCTTGGGGACCATATGGGAGCTGGGAATCAAACCAAAATCCATCCTGAGTCAGCCACTAGTAAGGCAAGTGCCCTATCGCTGCACTACGCTCCTGCCCTGAAATCTACAATTTCTTACTCCAATTTTTGAGTATTGGGACAAGAAATTTGACTACACCAAAGCATCTTTTACAAGGGTAATGGATTATGAAACTGTCTTAGTGCTTGCCTGATTTCATCTGACTCCGAAAATCTCTTTCAGTCTTACTCTACTTACCTCTTCCATGTTAATGTGAGAGACTAGCAACCTGAACTAACATGACAAAAATATTTAAACAGAACCAAAAGGAGCAGGGTTATTTGCTTCATTTTATTTTAAAAATTTACCTTGAGGTGTTGGAGTGATACTATAGCAGGTTGGGCACTCTCTTTGCTTCTTACAAGTGGCTAATACTGGCTTAATCCTTGGCATCTCACATGGTCCCATGATCTTGTCAGGAGTGATTCCATAGTGCAAATTCAGGAGTAACCTCTGAGCACCACGGATGCGGCAAGCAACAACAACAACAACAACAACAACAACAACAGCAGCAACATAAGCAATGACAACAACATTTTACTTAAGGAATAAGTACACATTTTAACAAGGATCTGACCTTAGCGTAGAAAAAATAGTTATACAAATATTTTATAATTTTGAAGGTATCATTGCATATAGTTATTATACATAACTTGATGTCTCACAGTTATCATTTTAAAGGATGATTTCCAAGACACTTATGTCTGCAGTTAATTTTAGCTGATGATAAAATCTGAGAAAGGTAATGTCATAACCAAAATTATCTACAAGTCCTGTAGAATAAAAGCCTTTTGGATGGGCTTGGATGGTGGTGGATGGTGATGGAGGGATGAGAGGCCTTTTTTTAAATATGATTTTTATTTTAATCATAATGGCTTACATATTGTTGACAATAATATTTTAGGTACATATTAACATATAATCAGGGGAATTCCCATCACCAAATTGTCCTCCCTCCACCTTTGTTCTGGTCCTACTTCCCATATCCTCTTCCCTAACCCCCAGGGCTGCTAGAGTAAGTGGTCCCCTCTGTGCCTCGCTTATTACTTAGTGGTCTTACACCTGTTTGGTCTTGGTACCCCCCTTATCCCTCCCCCTATTTGGGAGGCGGAACTAGTTAGTTCAAGTTGTATGTTTTGGTTGAAGAAGAGAAAAGTAATAACCTGGAGAAAAAAAAAAGAAAAAAAGGATCAAATACTCCAGAAATGGGCGGAGTCCTTCTAGAGGCTTTCATCCTTGGTTTGAGAGACGAAGGGGAAAAAGAAGGTGAAAAAGCACAACAGTTCATACAGAACTGTCAAATAAAATATCCAGTGAGCATTCCAAAAAAAGGGGGGGGGAGAGTAAGCACTATATAAAAGCCATGGTATTGAGATAAAAAAAAATGTGGCAGAACACATAAGAAAAAAAGAAAATAAATAAATATAAATGGAGACCCCCCCCCCACTTCAATAGCCAAACCACAACAATTCTCCTCAAGCCTAGACCACGTTTATACAACTCTCTCCAGCTGGCAGGTCTCAGGTTTCAGGATAGCGGCAGGTAGAAAACTCACAGGCAGTCAGGCTTCAGGCGATATCATCTTTATTCAGGCCTGGCCAACATGTATGGCCTATCATAACCATTTACGCTGGATCCCTATTCAGCCCTGCATTGTGCCTTGTCTCTTAGCCTCTTTCCTCCCGTGCTTCTTTCTCCCAAATCCCAATTCTCACCTGCCCCCTCAGGCAAACCTTTTGAGACCTTCCCAGTCTCCTCCCAGAGATGGGCAGGTCTTAAGGTAAAGTCAGGTAGAAGATGGTTGTGGGTTGACAAAGTCCCAAATACTTTTTTTTAGATAAGAGCATTATAGGTATTTATGAAGCCAAGCCATATCATATAAATGCATGGCAAAAGTCGTTGTGTCTTCTTCGTGTTTGCATCTGCAGCCATGTGTTAGCTTTTATACTACTCAGTCTATATGTCTATGAGATAAGTAATTGCACACAGATATTCATGCAACGTGTTCTTTGGTCCTTGAGGTTTGTTTGTGTGGATTACTGGAATTTTATCACCCTTGAATATGAAGCTTTTGAAGGGAAGAATGGATTTTAGAGTTTACACATAGACTAGTATGACTGCCTTCTTTTTTGAAATGCTATTCTTTCACAATCCCTAACACTTATTTCTAAAATGCACTGTTGAAACAAGCTTTCTGCCTTGCCTTGCCTAATAGGGTTGGGGATAGAAGCCTGTCATTCCATGGGATAAACTAAAAAACTAGGTCTGGAGAAGCAGAAGGGTATCATTAACTGAGACACTGCTGAGATCACTGTAGCTTAATACAGCCATGTCAACCAAAAAAAAAAAAAAGGCTCAGGTACTGTGAAGGAAATCAGTCTTTAAAGGAAAGATGAGTGTGTCAGAAAAGCATCCTAGAAAATGATATACCTATTCAGGTTGAAAGTACAAATCATGAATAAATCATATACTGCAAGAGAAGCATGAAGATACATTGGTCACTAGGACATTGAATGCTGAATTATTAAAGGAAAATCAGTAGTACCTTTATTTCCCCTTGCTTGAAAAAGTCACTGATAAGTTGAACCAGGTTCAGATAGATGTTAGTAAGGAGATGTTGCATTACTGAAGATTGAATTTGTTAATTTCTTTATGTACAAAATTTAATCAACTTGGTGTTAATATTTTATTCTATCTCATACCAAAATGGTCATATAAAAATCTCAGGGCAACTTCCGATGAAATATTTGTTCTGTGATTTATTCAAGCTATATAATTTGCTCACAATTATTTAAATTACTAACTTAAAATATTGGTTTCTCAGTTTTATTAATTTAATGGATGAGATGATTATTTTTATTTGTTTGTTTTTTGGGGCCACACCCAGTGATGCTATTGGGTTATTCCTGGCTATGCATTCAAAAATCACTTCTGGGTCAGCGATTATGGGATGCCAAGTATCCAACCTTGGTCCGTCCTGGATCAGCAAGACAAACGTGTAAGACAAATGCCCTACCACTATGCTATCACTAAGGCCCCAACAATTTCTTAATTTAAAGTTACAAAAAAAGTTACAAAAAATGTTAATTTTTGGAAGAGGTGCATACCAGGAAGTGTTCAGGGCTTACTCCTGAATTAAGAAATCATTCCAGTCAGGGTTTAATTACCCACTACACTGCATTTTTGTATTCATTGTAACTACTGAATCTTTGCAAATTTATGGAAAATATATAGAACAGAAGATTATGAATTGTATCTATTAAAGAGGATATTTTCCAAGTTACTCTGAAGGAACAGACAGGACAAAAGTAAGATGAAAATACTGAATATTCTCAATAATCGTAAGGCAGGATTACTTAATTTCATTTATAACAGAATGTTTATTTTGAGTGTGATATTCCATTTATACATAGAAATGAAAATTGAAATAATAAAATCCCCAAACTATCTTCATAAAGACATCTATATGCATATATATTTCACTCTCATGTCCTTAGAATTAAAGTTTCTTAATGTTTTTCTTTTACCCCATTTGTTTATACTTGACCCTACCACCAGTTATCAGTACATTGCTTATCCATTTTGAATACAAGAAAAATGAGAACTGATGTTGTTTCCTTGACTGCCTATGTTATTATGATTAAGTTGGAAAGAGAGAGTTATTGTCATAAATAGATTGAAGTTGGGTATGTGCCAGGACTAGACTGAAACCTTAACTTCTTTCATTATTTCAAATGTTGGCATAGAAAACTATAAGATCAATTCAACCTCTATAACTTCTTTAAATATTCTTTGAATGCATAAAACATGATAAAGAAAGAAGCCTATGTATACAAAGACTTTTGAATTTAGTACAGACTGCATAGGAGTTTGAATAATGGTTGTTTTATTAAGTAAACATTACCAGCAACCTAAAGCATAGTTTTCAACTCAACCAATCTCTGAAGCACTGAGATGGAATATTTCAGTACTTATTTGCTATACCTTCACTGATTTTGAGGAGGTGCTTCGAAGACATTTTCCAGATAATGGAATCTGTTGTTGGATACTGCTCAGAGGAAATTTACAAGTCACAGCTGCAGGAATGCTACGGGAGACAATTTTAGTCTATGAAGATGTTCATTCTACACTAAGTAACCAAAATATGGACGAAGTGTATTGGAAATTTTGTGAAAGAGATACATTCCATCATTTTTATTTAGTTACTACACTATCATAATAAGTATCACAACTCAGGATGATTAATTTATAAATATATATTAAGTTAAATAAATAAATGGCTTAATATTCTAAAATTAACAGTAGCAAAAGAGGCTATGATTTCTGAAGGAAAAAAAGCAACGAATGAAGAGATTCCTACATTTTGTGACCAACTACACCTCATTGGATTCAGAATTAAGATTTAATATAATTAGCTACTTCAAATATACATTGAATGCTATATGGTTCAGAAACATAAAATATCCAAACTTTTGTCCTACTTTTAGTTTTGGGCCACCTCTGGCATTGATCAATACATAAGAAGAGGACTTTTTTTTAAACCAATATTTAGTTAAATTATTATGAATATTTATCTTTTCATTCTCATCATATATCAACATCAAAAATTTAGTCATTAGTCATTTCTCCCTATGATGGTGCCTATTGATTAAAATTCTGCGTTCGCAGTCACAAACTGATGTTTTACATTCAGAAAGGTAAGATTAGATTACTCATTTTGTGTTTCTTTCCTTTTCAGCAAATTTTGTTGTTGTTGAATTGCACAATGTCTTTCTGATTTTTCCCTGCATCATTTCAGAATCTTTTGATTGATTCTGTCTTGATAGAACCATTTTGATAGAACAACTTTTCCAGTGCTCTAAGGTAGAAGTCAGAATTGTGCAGACAATAAAGTCTTTCTTCTTTTCAATGATGTAAAATAAAGTTATACTTATTGCTCTTTTATAGCTAGTACTTGACATATTCAGTGTTAACAAAAATAATATAAGGAGTTCAGATATTTTAGATGTAGGAAGCACAAAACACACAGCTGAAATAACAATAATAATATGATTGAAGTAGAAAAGACAGTATAGTGATGTGATGATAGTAACACTGCTAAGGGCAAAATGTGTATATGAATTAATGTTGGAGAAAAGTTTGATGAATCTCACTTGTAGAGACATTGAGAAGCCTCATCTTTTTGTAAGTTCAAAGAAAAAATGAAAGATCTGTGGTATGTGTGCATATGAAAATAAAGTTGATTAAGTACATTTATAGAAATATGCCACAAAATCTGTATCCTTCAAGTTTGTAAGAAACATAAATGATTTCTCAATATTAAAGATGACTGAAAAAAAGCCCTGCCAATTTGAAATAATGTTTTATGCCATTGCTTCTAAATTCTTATATATTAAAATATACTATTAGTTATTGCATTGAAAAATACAGATACCGATACTAATAAATGTTAAAGGCAAGTAATTTTTGTTTCTTCCATAAGATACTGCAATTCATAGTTAAAAACAATTATAAAATAAAATCTCTAGAGAATTCTTAATGGATAGATGTGTTTCTTCTTTTTGATTTTGCTTCATAAGAAGTGTTTTATTTAAGATATTTAATTTTAAAACGGAAGTTTCCCATTTTTAAATTATTTTATCTTAATATGAGTGGAAGTTAATGTTTGTTGAAGCATTCAAAGATAGCATATAGATAAAAACAGTTCTTTTTAAATCTGTATTCCACATATATATATAATATATATAATATATATATATTATATAGCCAGTATAAAATATACAATTCATAATTTACTGTCCTATGTTTTGAGGGAAAGTTGGCATAGATTCTCCTAAGATTATTAGATTGCATAGTCATAATTTTCTAATAAAACTTTAAAAAATATAAATATCTTTCAGGTATAGTATTTATCCATCTAAATTATTCCATAAGTACATGTTTTTTGTTTGTTTGTTTGTTTGTTTTTGGGTCACACCCGGCAGTGCTCAGGGGTTACTCCTGACTCCATGCTCAGAAATTGCTCCTGGCAGGCACGGGGGACCATACGGGGCACCGGGATTCGAACCAATGACCTTTTGCATGAAAGGCAAACGACCTACCTCCATGCTATTTCCCGGGCCCCAGTACATGTTTAATTTCACTTTATTATCATAAAAATGAATAAGTCAGAAGATTAATAATTGTATAAAACTTTAGAGGTTGGCATACTCAAGTCAGAGTTCACATTTGAATTTATCTATCGTTCTTCCATAGAATAATTTGGAATCCCAGATTTCCCTTGAATTAATATAATTCTCATTAGATCTTTCTTTCTCCCAGTTGTGAGAAATTAATTTGAACTAGAAATTGGTTTATAATATTGCCTGCCTTACAAGGAAATGAACAAGTTAATATTAAGTTCCAGAGTTTGAAGGAAATATAAGAAATAATAAACAGATTGACAACTTATATTTGAGTTTTTGAATTTTATTATACTAAACTATAAAATAATCATAACCAAATATCAAATCCCAGATGTTGTCTAAGAATTATTAATACAGATATCAAATATAACTGGTATATATTTGATATATTTATTTATCTCTGGATAAACCAGTCAGTAAATACATTGTGATCATTTAATCGATTAAAAGTCAGAAAAAAATAACATTACAAATGACACAGATTCAGTTATATAATTATTTGATAGTCTATCTATCTAAATCTTTAAAAATCACTTAATGGGATCAGAGACATAAAATAATGGGTACTTGTTTGAAATGGATCTAGTCAGGTCCAATTCCTCAAAAAAAATCTCTGAGCACAGAACCAGAAATAAAGAACCAGCTAGAAGTAGCCACAAACCAAATAATATGTGATATACCTATTGATCCTCTATGTGCCTTCTTAGAAGAAGGATCTTTTTTTGTTGTTGCTTTGTTTTGTTTTTGTTTTGGGGTCACATCCGGCAGCGCTCAGTGGTTATTCCTGGCTCTACGCTCAGAAATCGCCCCTGTCAGGCCGGGGAACCATATGGGATGCCGGGATTTGAACCACCTTCCTTCTGCATAAAAGGCAAATCCCTTACCTCCATGCTATCTCTCCCACCCTGAATATTTATAGATTTTTTTCTTTCTTTTTGATGCTGGTGTTTTATTGAATTATCTGCGTTCTTAAGCAAAATTAAGTATTGGCCATGTGTCAGATGTGGTGAGCTGATATTTTCTCCCAATAATAGAGAATCTTTTAAATTCTAGTCATCATTTTTTTTTGTAGTGCAGAAGCTTCTTTATTTTATATAGTCTCATTTATTTATTTTTGCTTCTTTTTTTTTTGCTTGGACAATGGTTTTTAGCCCCTGAATATATTATACAATAAATATGTACATTTCTGCCAATGTGGTTCTTTGATATAGTTTATGAATCTAATATAGAAGCTGTTCTTCAGATTTGAATTAATTTTTGTGCATGGTGTAAAATAGGGATCTACAGTCACTTTTATTATTTGGCAAGTGGCTGACCAGTTTTTGAGTACCATTTCTTGAAGAGGCTTTTTCTATATCATCTACCTTTGCTGAAAATTAATTGTCTGTATTCCAGGTCTTACCCCAGAATTCAATTTTATTCAGCGAATTGAAAGTCTACTTTTATTCTGGCCACTCATAGCCTTCATTATTGTATAGTTTTGGTTATTATAATTGTATTACTACATATTTGCAATATATCTTACATAATTATAATGAATTTATTATCATAGTTTTATAATAAAATGTAAGTTGGGGAGATAAAAGACTGCATCACGTATTGCCCCAAAAGTGATGATTATTCAGGAGCATTAATTCCTCTATATAAATTTTAGCAAAAACTAATTTTGGTTCTGAAAAATAAAAAATATTTTCAGTATTTGTAAGAATACAGGTCAGAAGTTACTTTCACTGATTTTGATTAATAAAATATCAGTACATAACTAATTATTTTTAGGAACCCATCTCTTAAAATCATATATAAATTCATTGAAAGTGTTCAAAAGGTAGCTATATTTATACTCACCCATAACTTTTTTATTAATTTTAATAAAAATACATTTTTATTTATGTTCTTTAATTTCCATATTCAGAATTACAGTGTAAAATTTTCCTTTTGACATATAGGAAATTACAAATAATAAATAGTTATGATATATGGCACTATAAACTATAATTTAACTACTTAATATTAATTTCCAAAGCTAGACAGAATTTTATAAAAACAAACTACATAGCTATTTTATTTATGCTTAAACATTGTCTGGGGATATAAAAAGTCATTATTAAATTTTAAAAGCTAGGTGAATTAGAAAATCAAAATGATTTCCTAAAACAAGAATTCACACACATTCACTTCAATTTTCTGGTTACTTCAAGGTGAAAGTAAATTTTTATTCTATAATTATATATCTTTGAACTTGATATTTTGATACAACTTTAATAAGCCTGTTTTAAGTCTAGAGGCTGGATATTTTCTTTATGCCGCATGCTGTATTTATGGAGACTTATGTTCTTAAATTAAGACTAGAAATATTAGGTATCAAAAGACATTGGAATACATAGTCAATAGTTTCTAGGTTAACACAAAAAAAGATAAGCCTGAGCTGGAGGGATTATATGTACAGAGGAAGGCCCTTGCTTTGCATTCAGCTAACTGAAGTTTGACTCCAATCACCTCACTGTGCATGGCTCCTGGTAGAACCATAACAAAGTCATCCCCAAAAGCAGAGATATGAGTAAGTAAGCAATGCCTTGTGTGATCCCGAAACAAAACAAAACATAGAAGTCAATGGTGACTTGTATGCAAACAAGCATCTAAGCACTCATTAGGAAATAAACTTTCTTTAAAGTTATTGCTTATTTATTATTATTTTTACTTTATTTAAAGAAAATGCACCAGAAAGATGACATCATTGACCATATGCATATGTTTCCTGATTAGTGAGAGCAAAGTTATTCTTTAAAAAAGAAAAAGAAGAGAAGAAAAATTTTTAAAAAGAAAGAAAAGTGAGATACAGTAGCAAGTTAGTTTGTGAAAATTATTATATCTCCAACGAAGTCACTAATATGTCAGAAATTTTGGGAAGTTCTTGTTAGCTGTTCATTCTGCTAAATTGGGGTGTTCCTATAGGAATGTCAGCATCAAATATGAAGTTGTCCAAGGATTCACAGTACTGTTTATTATTGATATTGCGGCTTTTGTGGGGCTTGTTTTCAGGGTTCAGTTTCCAGGGTTCCAAGAAGAAGAAACATTTGGGGGCAGGGTTCCTGCGCCTGCTTCAGAAAAGCCCTCATGATATCAAGCAAATATTGAAGTAACTGAGTTTGGTCAGATCGTTGTTCCAGAAGAGTATCTGATATAACCAACTCAAAATTTGGAAGCAAATATCCACCCCTATTTGATAGAACATGTGTTTTAAAGATTTCTTATACAGGCAGCAAAGTTGTACAGCTTCACAAGAGCATAAATATAACTTAACACATTTTAATTTAAGCCTTAACTTGATTTGTGGTCTCTGACAGTGTTTTAGCAGAAGAAATAAAGGCATCAAGTTGACCCCAGTGATAAGAAGACTTGTGTTAATTTTGTGTGCCAGTATTTGTTTTAACCTGGTTTAAAAAAAAGACTATTTTTTTATTATTTCCAATATTCCCTGCACACATTTCAACTTCATTAATATTAGAGATTAATTTTTGCTAATTAATCTTTCATTGGTTTACCCCAGTAGGGATAGAATACATATTTTTATTTTTCCAAATTCATAAATGTGTAAATGTTTTCAAATAGTAATATAGTAATAACAGTAAACTATTTAATAGTAAATAAATAATAATAGTAAAATAAACATGTTAATACTGTACTCTTTCAAAATAAATAAAGCTTTAAAAATTGAACTTCTATTTGAAACACAGCAGTCACAAATGAATTATTTTGAAGATAACTTCCATACATATGAATAGTAAAGGTTTATTCAACAAGTACGCCTCAATTAATGGACTGCAGTATACTATAAATGTTAATACTGTACTCTTTCAAAATAAATAAAGCTTTAAAAATTGAACTTCTATTTGAAACACAGCAGTCACAAATGAATTATTTTGAAGATAACTTCCATACATATGAATAGTAAAGGTTTATTCAACAAGTACGCCTCAATTAATGGACTGCAGTATACTATAAATGTTAGTATATCAATCAGGTCACCAAAGAGAATTGCATTATTAACAATCATTAACTTTGTAACTGATAACTTAATTGTACAAATAACCCAAAGCTATGTAATTAGGATGTGATTATATTCCCATTTCTTTATGACAAAATGAACTAATAGTTGAAGCAACTGGTGCAAATAAAAAGGAAAATGGGAAATGAGGTTATAAATCAACTATTAAATACTTATTCTCCTTTGCTACCAAGTAAAAAGAGATGTTTCAATTCTCTGCATTTTATAACAATTTCCTACTAAATGACTTTGTGGAATTGAGCCCAATAAAAGTCCCCCTCTTCTCATTATTGTCAAAATGTTCTCTCTTTGCTAGTTACTTGAGAATCATGGGACTGTTTCACCAATGCCTAACTTTTGCTTGTCTGCATAAATGTAGTCATGTTTGTATTTTTAGGCTCAAAGACATAAAATTTAAGAGTGTGCATTATCTTTTTTTTTTAGAATTTCATGATAAGTTCATTTCTTTGGAGGAGAAAGAAATAATCATTCATGAAGTTCTAGTTAGTTCCACTTCCTCGCAAAAAGATGTTGAGGGTGCAGACATCTTATAAAGACAGGGAATAGCTTCATTTTTAACTCAGACAAATTATTCATCCTAGAGGCTATATGTTAACATTCTGAAAGGGGATACTCCTAAAGATGATTTTTTTTGACATATCAAAATTTGCATAACCTGGCTTAGTTATACTATTAATATGGTATATGGCATTCTTTGCACTCAATATTATCTATGATTTATGTTTCCATGTTCTTTTGATAAATAACTAGGCAAATAAATGGAAGTCAGATAATATGTTTTAATCCCTGTTTCTTAAATACAACATTATAGCATATAATAAGTAAGGAGAAACACTTCCACATTAGGAGGATAGCACAGACAGAAATTAGAATCTTCTGCCTATTGACTCACTTATTTTGCGTGTGTTGTCTTCTTTGGTCCATTTTTGTAGAGTCCATAGTTACTTCACAAAGCTGTACTTATCTATTGTTTTGAATAAATTGTGTATCTTAGTGAAGATTTAGCACAACTGTTTCCCTTCCAGAAGGGACGAAAATCTGCCTGACCTAAGACTAATAATCATCATTTTTTCTTAAAACATAATCTGCCGGGCCCGGGAGATAGCATGGAAGTAGGGCGTTTGCCTTTCATGCAAAAGGTCATCGGTTTGAATCCCGGTGCCCCATATGGTTCCCCGTGCCTGCCAGGAGCAATTTCTGAGCATGGAGCCAGGAGTAACCCCTGAGCGCTGCCGGTTGTGACCCAAAAACAAAACAAAACAAAACAAAAAAAAAAACAAAAAACAAAAAAAAACATAATCTGCCTGACCTAAGACTAATAATCATCATTTTTTCTTAAAACATAATTTACAATTTATTTAATTCCTTAATGCCACACTTATTCATTTTCTAAAAACAAGTAAGATTTGCACAGTCTATCTGGTTATGATTATTTTAACTCTTGTGTAGTACCTATAAGTTTAAAGGCCAAAGAATACATAAATAAATAAATCTAACTTAAGCTTCAATGTTAGTTGAGCAGTTAGAACACTTGATTATAGTAACTGCCATCAAGACTTCCTTCAAATAAATTTAATATTTGAAATAAAGAACATAAAGAACTGCCTATGAATTTATATATCCTGTACATAGTATAGCATAGGAGTGGCAATTAAGACACATTATTTAAAACTCAGAGATTCTAGCTTACATCTTTCTAGGAAGCATATAACAAAGACATTTTCCTTCAAATTCCCTAATGCTCTAGGGAGCATGTGGAAAAATGAGACAAATGGGTTACTTATTTTTTCCAGAATTTATATAAACAATGTTTCAACATATGTGAGAGTATTAAAATAAATAATTAATTTGATAAGCTCTTTTCACTTTGATTTTGGTTGTTTTTGTGCCGCACACAGTGGTACTCAGGGCATACTCTGGCTCTGTTTTAAAGGATCACTCCTGATAAAATATGAGGAATCAGGGATATGGAACACCAGTATCAAACCCAGGTCAGCCACATTCAGTGACCAGGCAGTCATACATTGGGGGTTTTTGTGCTTTTGTTTGTTTAGAACAGTAGGAAAAACAAAGCATTTTATCATGTTGTACTATTTCTTAATTCTCAAATTATGTTTTTCTCACCAACATGTGAAAGAATACAAATGCATTATGGAAGAATTTTATCTTAATATGTAATTTTGTTACAAGCTATAACAAAAAAACCATGTAGTAAGAGCTTAGTCACTGAATATCCCAATAAATATTAATTTACAGAGGTTATTAAAATACCTCTTTCTGATTTCAGATATCCATAATGATTTTATTTTGCTTCCTAATTAATTCTCATGTTGATCTAATACAACACTTTACTATTTCAAGCTCATCATTCACTTTTTTATGACTATTGAATCATTATTTGAATATTGCTTACAAATTGTGATATTGTACATAAACAAGTTAACTCTCCATTTTTATGCAGATCTGTGGTTGCCTTATTAGTAAATTAGAATTTGTGGGAGCATCTTTTAGGGAAGCACATTTAGCTCTAGAATTTGGCTCTGCTCAGGGTTCACTCGTGGCTCTGCTGGGCAATGTGGTTCATATGTGCTTCTAGGGCTCTAACCTGGTTAGTTTGCATGCAAGGCAAAAACCTTCCCCTGTACTGTCTCCCTTGCTCCCCCATCCTGGGTTTGTTTTCTTTAAATAATTGAAAATCCTAAAAATCAGTCAAACTGTTTTTTCATCCTGGAAAACATCTCTGATCAGCTGCAAGAAAAATCAGAAAAATTTCATTGCTTGCTCGGTCAACTCTCAAGAACTTCTCTTAAATTTCTGAGATTGTACATTCTCACACTCAAGTTTCGTGAAAAACAAAGAAACATCTCATGATCTATTGAGTATCTGCCTACTTCTATGCCTCCA
This sequence comes from Crocidura indochinensis, assembly GCA_004027635.1. Taxonomy (NCBI): domain Eukaryota; kingdom Metazoa; phylum Chordata; class Mammalia; order Eulipotyphla; family Soricidae; genus Crocidura; species Crocidura indochinensis. The sequence goes on along the minus strand of PVKC010005799.1, from coordinate 14,280 downwards.
GATGGATGTTTGCTCACAATGTAATTTGGGTTTAAATGCCTTTCCACTCCAAATTTCCACACACTCAAGTACTATGTCTGTCTCTTTCAACTTGAAATCAGCTGACACCATTCAGTTTTAGTATGTTGGTCTTCCCAACTCAATGATGATTATCTTTGAATTTCAGTAGTAGAATTCCACATCACATCACAATTTTTATGTTATTAGAGAAGATTACTGCATGCATCTTGACCACAAGAATACTTCTATCATTTCCAAACATTTTTAGCCCATAGAGAAATGCAATAAGCATCAGAGCATATTATTTCTTAATGTTTCATTTTTTCACATTATGAGATCTCTGGAAAGTACATTCTTATTTTGCAATCAATGTTATCTTGCAATCAATGACATCTTACAACCACAGGGGATAAAACAAGCTTCTTGTCCTAGATTATGCATTCAAAGACTCAATCTAACCTGATCTTGCTTTCACCACTTCAATCAAGTTGTGAGTATTGGTGTGACTTGATGTGTTGATTTTAATTACCATTTAAGCTTTCCAAAGAACAAAATGCTCTAAAGCTGAAACAAAAGGTTATTGTGTTCACAGAAAGGGACTAGTGGGGCATGACATTTGTAAAAGTGAAACAAATAGTATTCAAAGGGAACATGACAGATGTTCCATATTGTCTTGCAAAGTGACAGACAATCCTTGTATGGCGACTGAGATAGAATAATATTGTGCCCACAAGCAGATATTATCTAACAATGGTTGCACACATGTAAAGTGATAGTCAATCTCATGCTGGAAAATTCATACTGAATTCAGTGTCACATAGACAAATTTCTTTGAGGAGTAGGAAGAAATATGACTTTAATAGAAGAATTATGAAAGTGATTTACGTGTTACACATCCCCTTTGTTAGCTGATGTATATTTGAATTCATAATGTTGTTACTTGATTAATGAGTAATAAAATAGTGATTGTCAGATATAAAGACATTCAAAAAATGAATTGGTTTATCAAGAAATGGTATCCTGAAGAGAGGGAGAAAAGTGATTCAGTAATCTTTAATATCTAATTATCAGAAAGCTGAGCCCTTAGGGAACAAACACCCTGTTGGTGGCCTTCCTGTATTCACTCTTTTATTTGTCACCTCTCCCAGAAAAAGTCAACCCAGAGATTTTGCATTAACTGTGCTTTTGATATACACCTATTTTGATATGTAAAGACCCATTTAGATTAGATTAGCATAGGTACATAATTGTCTGTTAACATTTGCCTTCTCCCTGTGTTTATTAGCTCTGAACAATATGTACTTGGAGGACAGTGAGGGTTCTCAGTCCAGGAACTCCCTAACCCTAAGATTTTCTCTTATGTTTATCTTGTTTTCTTTATTTTTGCAGCGCCCCTGCTACAGACACCTTCAACAGGGGCTGGTCCATGGTACGTGATACATTGAATAGTCGCTAACTGCTTAAAATCAAAGCTTAAGAGGTGTAAATTAAAATATTGAATACATTCTAAGATAAATAATAAAAATGATGAAAGCTCACCTTATATTTCTGCAGTTATAATATTTCTGCTTTAGGTTTTGAACCTGATTTGAATTATGCTTTCTCTGATTATAAAAAAAAAAAATACCCAAAGTTTATTTAAATAAAATATCTATTGATAATGACAAATAGAAGATACTACTATTTTGCAATCTAGTATATCATTCATATGCATATATGGATACATGCCATCTATATACCTATATGTTAAATAAGATTGTCAACCTGTGTTACCCATAACTTTACTCTTAAAACATTTAGATATTTGGCACTGTTCCACTACAAGATATTCCATTTACTAAAGACAGAAAATAATGATCATTGTCTCAATCATGCCATTCATTGCATTACCATCCTAGCTTAATAATAACTAAGCAATGTTTATTATTTTATAACAATCACAAACAAGAAACACTACTAATGAAGAGAGATGATATAAAACAAAATTTGTAAACACATGTCTGATAACAAGAAGGATTTATTTGTTAAGGGTTTCTTCTACTTAAATTAATGTTTCTCAAAGTGAATGATAATGTTTATTTTGGGAAAAGGGGTTGGTACAATGAAGGGGCATTAATAGCCTTGGGTAATTTGAGAAGCTTAATGATGATATATTTAAGGTGTGAGCTGGGTAATTTTTTTTTCCGGAAATGTCAAATAACTTTCAGAATATTTAATTTATGGCTGAGCTGGGTTCTATTTCTGGCACTGCCAGACATGACCCCTGAACCCAGATTCATTCAAGAGGAAACTGTTAAGTGCCTCTGGGTGTGGTCCCCAAACCAAACAAAATCAACAATAAAAAAATAAATAGATCTCAATGAACCATATTATTATAATAAGGTATGATTTCTTCTAGACTTTAAACCAAACTGAGTTTCCTGATTCTAATGTCACAACTTTTATTTGTATTTTAGAAATGTAACAATTACTGTTCCTCCTCACCCTTTTTTATACTAATATTTATATCTATTTACATTATTCAATATCAACTATAAATTGAATGATGGGGGATGCTAACTCAATTTTAATAATTGTAATAAAACCAAAATTCATATGACTTGAACCTTTTTACATAACTTACTTAAAATTCATCAAATTTGCATTATCAATCAAATTTAAAAATATGCAAAAAAGGTCATAATTTTGAGAAAAGTAAAATATAGTTCAATGTATTTGAATTGGAAATTAAGAAAAATTAAAGTAGGTAAGACAGCAGGGAAGAAAAGAAGAAAGATTGTAAGGATAATTGTCATGTGCCTTAAAGGTATGTGAGACCAGAGATATCAAAATTTGGTTTAGCTTTCACATAATAATCTCTTCCTCCATTAATATTCACACCTCCTTCTGAGTCTTCAAACCTCCTTTCCCCCTTACATCACACTGAATCTCAGTTATTCCAATGATACTAAGTTAATGCTATTAAGTGAATATGAGGAGTTTTTTGGGGTTGTAGAATTGTATAAGCTATTTTTTAATTTAATTTAAATTTTTGGATTCTGTCATTTATAATTTCAATCATAATGCTTTTGGATGCATATAATTTAGTAGCACTTCCATCATCTCTGTTTCAAATTGCTCAATTCCTCTTCCTCCATCTTATTTTCTACCCAATCAATTGTGTGTGTTACATGGATTATTTCTCTGAATTTTATTCAGATTGCATAATTCATTAAAATTATGTCTCTTATATCCCCAATTGCAGTACCTAAACCTATGGTTCTTAAGAAACCCATAGAGTACATAACAGAAATCTGGGGTCATAGCTGGAATTAAAAATCAAACTAGAAATCAAAAATAAAATCTTTAAAGATATGAGAGAACCCAGAAAGATCAGCTATGTCTGGAAATGCACTTCTGTTGTTATTTATACCTCAAAGATGAGAATTTTTTCCTTAAAAAAAAGTAATCTGATTCTATAGTTACAGAAGGAAAGGTCTAGAAGTTATCATGATAGAGATCCTATTAGCATAAATTTAGTTCTAGGTATTAAACTGCTACTTGGTTTTCAATTCTGATGGTTCAAAATAGTTGAGGACCAAAAATAGAATCTCAGATAATTTGTGACTTAAGAAAAACCAATTTTAAGATTATATTGGAAATATTTAGTTGACCCATTGTTCAGTTGACTCAATGGGTGAGTGGACCTTGACTGTGTCAATCATCCTTAGAAGATTGTCCCTATAGAGACCAATTAAACAATGATACCAATTGACTGACCAGCATTTTCAGTATTTCTTTGATCATTTGCAGAACAGATGGTATTAGATTTTTACTAATGATTAAACATTAATATAATTATTCTTTTGTTAAAAAATGTGAGAAATAACTATTTATATTTTTCCCTAATTCAATGGCTCTTTGCTTCAGTTCAAAAACACTCAAGTTTCACTAATGGGTTGACTACTAATTGAGTCCAAACCTCCCCAAATTGAATTGCATGCCCTTTTGCTATTTTGATCTGTTTATGTCTGAAATTTCAAATATTTATATAATAAACTTTAATTTCATTTCTTAGTTTTTACTATAACTTCAATATTTTTCAGTGTTCATAATAAACTCAAGGCAACACATATATGTAAGTCAAGTGCTTTACCACTGAGATTCAGTTCCATGAACTCTATGATTTGAATTTTTAAATACAAGAAAGAGAAAGGCACATTACTTGTTTCTGATTAAGTGTGCATCAATTTGCATGGCATCTTTAGGGAGCAGTAAAATATCCACCAAGACTGACAGGTTAAAATAAATAGATTATTTCCATAGAGACTTTTTATTTTTATTATCTTAATTAATTTGTGGATGACTGACAGGATGGAGGAGCATCTGTTTGCTGGTTATACTGAACTTCATTTTGAATTTCATTATTCATTCAAACTTTATGTATTATAAGGCATCATTGTCATACTCTGTTTAAATTCATGTAGGAAATAATTTTTCTCATGGTTGGGAGAACAGAAGTCAAGTTCTCTTGACCTTATTGTGCTCTCACTAACTTAGATTCTTGCTTGCTTGTTTTGGAAAATTTAAATTAATTGAGCAACTGTCCTTTTGCAAAACATAGTACTATTTTAAGTAACTTTGTTCTAATTTTAATACTAAATCTTGTTCAAATTAAACAGCATTACTCAGCGCTACTTTTTAAATGAATTTTATGCCATGGATCTTCATCAAAATGCCTATCTGCATTGTTTTTTTTTAAATACTACAAAGTCAATCTTCAGTGTACTTGCATATTTCTTTCTAAAAACCATGTCCTTCTCCTGTCATGTGCTTAAGTAAACCATCTATCCTTTATTACCTTTCTATAGCTTATTCCATACCATCATATTAATAACTTAGTTATAGCTTATTTTGTCCTGCTTAGTTATAGCTGATTCTTTACTTTTATCCTGTATTTTGAGGTTCTACAATTACTTAGATTTTCCTTCCTAATTTTATGATGACAATAGCTTCATTAAAGTTAGAATCATATGAAAACCAGAGTATACAAATGTATTGTGTGTAGCATCTTTTGTTATATCAGACCCTGAACTGAGCCATTCTTATTCCTCTCAGGGAGTAACAAAATAGGAGACAGGTTTATTTTTCCTCTGTGGAAGATATCACAGGTAATTACCTAAATTAGCAGCAAATATAATATTTTAATAGCTCTGATGTATCTTCTTCATGAATCTTATCAGCATGTTGTTGCAATTTAGGTTGAAAAATAAATAGTAATGAAACTCATCATTGGAAAGAGATAAGAAGGTATTGAAACGAGGTGGTAATTATAACCAGGCAATGTTATTGTGATGTGCATATAAAACAGATAAAAGTAAGTCTGAAACCCAATACACATTATAAAAAGTGAACTCTATTATAGAATACTGAGTTAAAAGTATTACTATTCATGCTTCTAAGAATATAGTTCTATGTTTCTAAGGATATAGTGGGAGAAAACATTCATATTAAAACATATAATAAACACAGTATGTTTAGTTTCTCTGCCTAAATTGAAAAATGATCATCATTATAATAGAACTTGCTATAGGAAAGTATTTTTAAATGCTTTTACTGGTCTTTCAAATATTTCCATTGAGAATTATTATGATAGCATATAACAAATTTTAAATCGTAAACCCAAATAGTATTAAAATCGTATTATTCCTTTCTTTTTCCTTCAGGGGAGAGCTTGAACGCAATACCCCACTACCACAAATTACGCAGTCAAGTTTCTCACATTTGGGGAAATCATAGGGGTCAATACATCCAGAGTGCAATGGATAAGCCTCGCCCTGGGAAAACCACTTTCATGACATTGGTATTTCCCTTGCTAGATAAGTATTAAAATTATGTTGCTTTTTTATTGGGGGGGTCACACCCAGCAGCACTCAGGGTTTACTTCTGGCTCTAGTCTCAGAAATTGCTCCTGGCAGTCTCGGGGGACCACATGGGATGCCTTGATTCAAACCACCGACCTTCTGCATGCAAGGCAAACGCTTTTCTCCATGCTATATCTCTGGCCCCCAAATCATGCTTTTTTTTTGGTTTGTTTTGTTTTTTGGGCCACACCCGGTGACACTCAGGGATCACTCCTGACTATGTGCTCAGAAGTCGCTCCTGGCTTGGGGGACCATATGGGACACCAGGGGATCAAACCGCAGTCCATGCCTAGGCTAGCACAGGCAAGGCAGGCACCACCGCCCGGCCCCCAAATCATGCTATTCTTACCTGTAATGTTTTTGTTTTATAAATTGATATATTTTTGAGTAGACAGAGTAAAGATTAGATAAAGCACTACTCTCCCTAGTCATAACATTATTATAAGAAACTTTTTGAATCTATACATTGTTTGTGCAGGGAAGGTTTTTTTCTCTTGCACTCTGCAGAGACAGATTTGATCCCTGGCATCCCATATGGTCTCCTGGCACTGTCAAGAATGACGCCTGCGCTCAGAGCCAGAGGTAACTCTGAGTACCTCTAGGTGTGCTCTGCCAAAACAAACAAACAAACAACAACAACAAAATAAAAAATAAAAGTCATGTAGTGGACTGGAGAGATAATAGGGGTATAGCTGCATACCTGGCATACATTCATCCTGGTTTCCTTGTCAAGTAACATGGACCTCTAAGCATCAATAGATGCAGCCTAAGGCCCTAGCATACCAGCACACCACAGCTTGCACGGCTGTGCCTGAGTCTTACTGTGATAGGCTGATGCTACTCAACAGCACCTCAGCACCTCAACCATCCAGCCTTAATGACTAGAATCAGCAGGAGTGGCCCTGAGTCCCTTGAACACTAACTTAGGATCACATTCTCTATAAAAGAAAATTTCTCTGATTTCACCAAGAAACCAGGTCTTCACTTTTCGATATATGAATACGCATCTTATAACTATATATGAGTTATTGTTTGGATATTTTGGTATGCCTATTCCAGTCTAAGACACTTGGAATGTGTGATGTTTTTACATATCAATAAATGAATCTGCCTCATAAGTTTAACATTTTATTACCAGTGGCACATTGTTCATGATTACAATGGTCTCAGACTTTAAAGAAAGCCAATAATTCAACATGATATACATTGATGGATAAGGTATCATTGCTATGATAAAAGAAAAATACTTCTATGAATTCAGACATGCTAAAACCTATTTAATTGAATTACTCTAACCTTGCCAGCAGTTACTGCTATATAGATTTTACATTATTTTTATGGAGGTGAAACACATATAAAATTTAACATTCTAATAGAAGCAATTCAATATCTTTTAAGCTTTCCAATACTGTGCTATCAATTCCTCTTTCTAATTTCAAACATTTGTCATCCTCTAAGGAAATCCTCTACCTATTAAGCAGTTGTTTTCCTCTCCTCTCTCCCCATATCCTCTGGCTAATACCAATCTGCCTTCTGTTTATGGATTCTGCTAACCATTTGGTGGTTCTTCAATAAGTCAACCATAGATTTATTCTGTGAACCACTAATTCCAATCCCCAGTATAGACTGAAAACAGATGAACAAGGAAATTCTTGCACACATGTTCAATCAGTTTTACTCACATAACTATAATGTGGAAATAATCTAAAGTGTCACCAACAAATAGATGCAAAAATCATCTCTTGGATACACATATGAAGGGGCATTAGTCTTAAAAGAAAATTAATTGTTGGCAAGTGTGATATTGTGGTTTTTGCTTGTAAGGCAAAAGCAAAGAAAAATTTGCAAAGCTCATCTTTTACATCACTTTTTCAATTATAACCGAGTTTTAGTAAGACACTGAGTTACAAAGTTATTCATGGTTTTGTTGTAGAAATAATTTTCCAACATGGATTATATCACCAGGGTCAATATCTCTTTACCTGTGTCCATATATTCCCTCAATACTACAACCCGATTCCATGACAGGCATATTAAAATATATATTACTTTATTTAAACACCACAGCTTACAAAATTGCTCAGAATTCAAATTTTTTTGGCATTGATTGTCTGACGCTAAACCCTCCATTAGTGTAACATTCCCTCCACCAATGGCCCCAGTTTCCCACCCATCTTAAAGTCTGTTCCTTTTGTACATAGTAAAAAAGACAAATGTAGTATTTATCAATAGTTAAGTTAGGACTAATTTTTAGGTTTATTCCTATACTTGGGTGTGAGTTTGTATAATGGGAGGATTAGCTTTAGGATTATATTTTAGGGTTAGTATTAGATTTCAACAGTTTAGGTGTTAGATTTTTCTGTTGATCACACTTAGAAATGAAACTTAACTGTACCCCGAACATGAAATTCATGAAAATGAATAGTTTGAGCATGAGTAAATGTCAGTCTTAGTATGATTTATGGTTAAGTTTAGGATGACTCTGTCATTTCACATCTTAGAAGGTTAGAATTCTCAATTCTTATCCATTCCTGTTCCCTTTCATTATAATGGAAGAGTTTAGAGATAAAAATTTTTAGTCACTTATTAGTTACTCAATTAGTTATCCTTCTTAATGAAACCTCCATGTAAATTTCACATTATCAAATCAGGCAATCTTGCAAGGGTACACTTAATCCTGACTAGAAGGATGACATCTGTAACTATTTCTTTTATTTGGAATACCTCGTCTTAGCTTATCTCCTCTTTCTTTTTTTTCTTTTTTTTTTTTTGGCTTTTGGGCCACACCCGGTGATGCTCAGGGGTTACTCCTGGCTATTCGCTCAGAAGTCGCTCCTGGCAGGCACGGGGGACCATATGGGGAACCAGGGGATCAAACCGCGGTCCGTCCTAGGTTAGCGCAGGCACCTTACCTCCAGTGCCACCGCCCGGCCCCGAGTTTATCTCTTCAATTTGCCTATCACCATAGTTATATTATATTAGAATAACCCAATATCTTCCATTTAAAATATTGCTAGTTCTATCACGTTATTTAAGTATTTAATCAAATTTACAGAGGGAATCTTTGGGAACTATCATAAACCGCTAATCTTATACCAGTGACAATCCGAACTTCTGATGATGTGAGATGAGAGTAGGTGGGTGGTCATTCCTTTGAGTCTGAATCTTCACTGGGGAAACTGGTACTACCTTCTGTTTGATAGTGTCAGTATTGAGCTTAATGAAGCACTAACAGCTGGTGTCCAGAGTGATTTGTTAGATATATGGGGATCCCCTCACCACACATATTCACATACACACACAAAGGACTGAATTAATCAGACTTCTTTGAAGGTGACCTTTCATATGGGACAAAGATCAGAAAGATGTGAAGAAATAAGGATATGAATGTACAGGGAAGAGTTATTTCAAAGGCAGTGATTTAGAAACCGGTTTTGGAGACCCACAAGTGGATCAATCATCTCTTTGTCACTAAGCAATTCACTTTGATATCTTTAAAGGGCATACTCACTGTATTTATGTTAAGTAACATATCAGTATTAAGAAAGTTCAGGAAAAGAGGATTTGGGTTTTATCCTATAAAAAAAAGTTTATCCTCCTAGCCAGCAGCAATGCCAGACTTAAGCATAATGGATGTGGAAAGCAATCACACAGTCAACATAATAAGTAGCTCATGGAACTGACATTAATTCAACAGTGGGAAAGCAAAGTCTAATACTGATTCATTGAGCCTGGAAATCACTACTTTTTCCATTCTGAAAAAGACTGTTCATGAGAGTATCTGAGGAGAGGCAAAGATTCCTTCTTTGTCTTGCACAGATATTTTGTTTCATGTTGTGATCACTGTAGGTGGTGGTTGAGTAAATGAAAGATATGCTATCTATGACATGCTTCATTGAAAAATATTTAGCATACTCATTTCAATGTTTTATGCCAAATGATAAAATGCAGAGAACATATTCAGTTTATCCCTGATCACACTGTTTCTCCTCATATATCATGAAAATGTAACTACTATTTTAACAATAAATCAATGAAGTAAAATTCAACCAGAAACTGTCAGATACTGCTTTTGAATGCCTCTATCTACCAAGTTAAATGTTACATGCAATGACAAAAGCAATCTCCATAAAAGGCAAATAAACAATTTTATTTTAAAACAAAAATTTACTTTTAGATTAATTTTGAACAAACCTTATTAATTCTTTCTTAAATTGCATTTTTTGTTTGTTTTTGGGCCATACCCGGTGATGCTCAGGGGTTAATCCTGGCTATGCACTCAGAAATTGCCCCTGGCTTGAAGGACCATATAGGACACCAAGGATTGAAACCAGGTCTGTCCTGGGTCAGCATCTTGAAAGGCAAATGCCCTATCACTGTGCTATCACTCTAACCTATAAGTTGTATTTTTAATAACAAAGGGCTTTTGTAGTGTTATAACAGATCTCCAAGAACTTTTAATTATTTGAAGTGGGGAAAATAATTTTAAGTAAGGGCCTTCATATTAAATAAGGAAATTATGTTAGAAATTCCCCAGTGTCTCCCCGAAGTACATCCAAGAGCCATATACAAATAGGAAGCCTGAAGATATGTGAATTACTCCCAAATGAAAACTTACTTTCAACTTCAGCAGAAATATCAAGGTTAAAATTTTGTTATTCTGGGCCAAGCGGTGGCACTACCTGTAATGCGTCAGACTTGCTCGCTTTAGCTGCTTAGGAGGAACCTTTGTTCGATCCCCCAGTGTCCCCTATATTCCCCAAAGCCAGGAGTGATAGCTGAGCATATAACCAGGAGTAACCCCTGAGCATCACCGGGTGTGACACAAAAACAAAATTTTTTTTTCTTATTATATATTGTCACTCTATCAACACTTCAAGATTTAAAAGACACACTAAAATAACTTCTTTTTTATTATTGATATTCATTGATTTTCATTTTATCTCTGGATTTCATTAACTACATAAGCAAATTAATCTTTTCAAATGTTTGGATTTGAAATTTGTTGATCCTCTCCATTTTTTCTTAACTCTTTCTACATTTTTTTTACAATTTTATTTGTTATTAATATAACTTAAAGTAACATTTCCTTATTTTATTACATTTTTGTACTTGACCTAAAATGTGTTTCTTTTGGAACAAATCTTTACTGATTATTTTTTAAATAAGATCTTTATTTAAGCACCTTGATTACAAGCATGTTTGCAGTTTGCTTTTAGTCATAAAAAGAATATCCTTCCTCCACCAGTGCAACATATCTTTAATGATTTTAATGAATATTACTTTGGAAATCTTCAGTTTTTATCATTCATATGTGCATTTTGAGAGTCAGTCATTATTTTAAATGCTATATATAGCCAATTTGAGCTTATTATTGTGCCATTTTCTATTTTGTTTTCCTTTTCTTTGTTTGTTTATTTTTGTTATTTGGGTCATATCCGGCAGCACTCAAGGGTTACTCCTGGATCTAAGCTCAGAAATTGCTCCTGGCAGACAGGGGGGGCCATATGGGCTGCCAGGATTTGAACCACCATCCTTCTGCATGCAAGCCAAATGCCTTACCTCCATGCTATCTCTCCGACCCCTATTTTGTATTTCTTGTCCCATTTTATAGCCCAAATTTGGCCCAGATGTTTTCTTTTCCAGTTTAACAGTGCTCCTGTATTTGAATCAACTAATTGATTAATTGAAGGAAAAAATCAAATTCTAAACATAGCGATTACTATCAATTAAGAGGATATAGTTTCTACATATACTTTATTATGTAATTTTAATATGTATTACTGAATTTTTACATTTATTTTTAAAATTTTGATTATTTTTGACAAGATTGATGACCTAATAAGAACTTGTCTAAATAATGTGTACTTGTCCAATTTCATATCCCACATATGACCCCAATATTTTCCTTTACAGTTTAATAGTGTTTCTATTTTCTAAATAAATTGATTTAAGATAATTGAATCCTTCCAGGAAAAATTGGAAGAAAAATTAATCCTAGACATAGTGAACTCTATCAATGAAGGGAATTCAGTTTATACCTGTTACTTTAGTATGCAATTTTATATAGAATACAGAATTTTAAATTTATTGTTTAAATTTGTGATTTTTTTGGATAAGATTGACAACCTAATATTGCCAGAGTCTTATCTAAATAATGTGTACAACACATGTTTTAAGAAATAAGATACTTAAATATTTATATAGTTCTCATTGAGTTGCTAGCAGTTAGTTATCCACTTCAGAAAAGTTTTGTATTTTGATTAATAGACATCGAAATAGTGTGAAAATTGGGAAAGAAACTTTTTCTTAGTCATCTTTTCTAAGTTTTAGAATGCTGTATGTAGAGAAAACAAGATAATGATTTTCTCCCTCTTCAACTGCAATCTCATTTTCACATAATGACTTAAAGATGCTTTATAAAAACCATGGGTAAGTTAGATAAACATTTAGGGCTACTTCAAATAAAATATGGGGTGAATTCATTTAAAAAGTGTAATGATTGAGATGAAATGTATTATTGAAGATTCTCAACATATCCTTGTAAGGAGAGAAATAGCTAAAATAGATGTTTATATCCAATTTAAAAATCAATTTTCATTTCAATATTTTGTTAGTAGAGATTAGAAAAGTATCATGTTTGTCTCAAAATATGTATCGCAGTATAATACATAATCACTTCATTTTATGGTGTTCAAAGTTGAGAGGATCTGAAGTTATAAGTTCTTCACGTGACACTTTTGTAGAAAGTCAGACATCAGCTGATTACCCAACAGATCGTTGTTCAATTTAATCAATTCTTTTTATTTTTTAAAATGGCTTTTTTTGTCAAGGAACTGTCAACAATTCTTCAGACCATATTAACAAAGCATTTCACAACAGCAACCTCATACATATAAACTGGTACATAATGAGCTAAAAATAATATCACAGATCTTAGGTTAAAAGGCATGAAAATTTCAATATACCATGCTTTAAATTACACACTACTCCCTCGGTTTACAACACAGAGGATTTTATTCATATGTCAGCATGGCCAACATTTTAATCACATGTTTTTTGTTTTTTGGTTTTTTGGTTTTTGGGCCACACCCAGTGACGTTCAGGGGTTACTCCAGACTATGCGCTCAGAAGTCGCTCCTGGCAGGCACGGGGGACCATGTGGGGAACCAGGGTGTTGAACCACGGTCCATCCTAGGTTAGCGCAGGCAAGGCAGGCACCTTACCTCCAGCGCCACCGCCTGGCCCCCGATTAATCACATGTTCAAAGGATCAATTAAATAAAACAAAAGCCATAAAATATAATTTTACACAACAAGAAAATATTCAAAATTAATGTGACAGTAGGAAAAAACCGAGGTTTGTTGTGGAGTAGAAAATAATTAGATGTTTTCTGAAGTATAGCATTACTGGGCTTATAAGAGAAAAATATTCAACTCTGTTCCATATTCTTCACAGTGCCATTAATATACAATTACCTGGTTTACAGTGATAATAATTTAGCATTAAATTTCATTCTTCTCCATGGGCAGATCCACTCCCTTAGCCCACGGGAAGCAGCTAGAAAAGATGCACTTTCACCTTCATTCCTTTTTAAAGATTAATGCAGCTAAAATGTTAGGGGAGAAATTGTAGGCTGATATATTGGGAAGAGTGATAATGAGTTTGGGGGGAAATAATTAAACTAAGAGGAAAATGACTTGCCATGGAAGAGACCACAAAGACATGAGGAATATCTCCCTTCTTTGGAGATGCAAATACTGATAATTTTAGATACAGAAACTGAGACACTATGCAGATGCATAAGCCAATGCACCATCTAGGGAAAAGTGACCCCCCCCCCAAAATGAAGAAGCTACAGGAGAATCTAATGAACTTGACAAGAATATACTAGAATCATCAGGAGTAAATGGTGGTTTCCTGGTGATGGAACCTGTATTAATCTACATATGTGCATCAAATTCTAAGCCCAGACAACTTAGAGAAATTTTATACTTAAACCCCCAAATCCATTGTGTTCCCCAGAAACTATTATTCTCTCTCTTGAACATGTCTCTCTCTTCACACTGTTTTCAAAGTAACTAAAAAATAGAAAACTATTCTATTCTACTATTCTAAACTATTCTATTTCACTGATGTATGTATGTATCTTTCTCCACACTGCTTTCTAAGTAATTAAAAACTACACTTTCCAAACAAGTGAAAGCAGAGATCAACAGATGGGAATACATTAAACTCAGAAGCTTCTGCACCTCAAAAGAAATAGTGCCCAGGATACAAGAGTCACCCACTGAGTGGGAGAAACTATTCACCCAACACCCATCAGATAAGGGGCTAATATCCAAAATATACAGAGCACTGACAGAACTTTACAAGA